>JAPTYQ010000015.1:16928146-16941272 GCA_029814465.1 Ostorhinchus cyanosoma | reverse complement strand
GTTGTGATGAAAAATCCCTAAAGGTGCTGAAGGTAATTAGGACAACCATGAGAACAGTATAGACTGTATGTTGTAACATAAATTTACAGCAGGACCTTTTGCACATTTCAAAGTCATTTGTAATTCTTGATTTCAACTGAAATACAGCTGTAAAAATACTTCCAACTGACACAATCTATTCATTTTTAATTAAGTGTAAAATTAAAATGAAAAGGTTTAAGAAATAAAAAGAATACCTGCATTGTTATTAGTTCAGATCTCTTTAATGTTTATCTTTTGTACTTTTGTGAGCTGTAAGCCAAATGAATGAGTGTAATGTAATTTGACTTGGAAATATGAGATGTGTCTTTTTTAATTCTTTGACCATCGTCATATGCAAAACTAGACAAAACTAGAGAATGTGCCAGAGTTGAAGTTAAGTTATTGTTTGGATAGATGTTACAGAGTGATATGTTAAAAAGTGACAGACAGCATGCTCAACAATAACAAATGATGATGAATATTAGGGTTAAATTTTAAAAATACATCATGTGGGAAACCTCACACTAATTCATCAGGTACTATCATAAAAACAAACAAAAAAGAGGTCAACATACTCACAACTATTACAGCAGTAGAACATTTCAAAGATTGGACAAACATCTAAAATCACACTAAATATCCCCTAACTTTTCAGCGTGACTTCTGCAGATTATATTAAATTTATCTATGATGAATGTTTTATTTCTCTTTTCCAAAAAGTGTAATAGAAGTGTAACCTCTGCAGAGAAATGCTGCATTCATGTTAATTCCAGTTACTTTGTTTAAGCCTTTCTAATGCTTGTCACTTGAGCTGGGAAAATCTCCAGAAAATACCACCACTTAAATGTGTGGTTAACCAACTTTAACCACTACATATTGACCTGAGACAAATACACGACAGAAACTAACTTTCACCATTTTGTAGCCATAAGTGTATTTTAATCTTTTACAAACACTAAATTAACTAAATACTCTCATTTTTATTGCTTTATTTTATAGTGCCGTTATTCTGATGCCTAATTGTGTGTCACATAGAACACGTTTCAGTGCAACTTATAAATAAATGCAGAGTTTATAAATGTAGAGTTTGTGGTTAACTTTTCCTAGTCATGACAGACTTAATCAGGTAGCCACTGCTAATATTTGACAGAAGTCATATACACATAAAACAACACTGTGTATGCAGTTAAAAAGACTTACTGATTCTAACTGGCCTTTATCTCCCCTGTAGTTAGTTTACTTTTACAGTCTTTATTTTCAATATTTGTTGTTATCTTTAGTTTTATTATTGTTCTTTTATACATTTATACTACATGCTTTTGCTAGTCTAAGGCTTTCGTGACTTGGCATTGATATATTGTTGCTCTGTTTTGATGGTCTGTTTTGTTGTTTTGGTTTTTTTGTATTTTTGACAAACACATTTTTGTGAAGCACTGCTCCGGTAGAGTTCTCAGGAAGATGTGTGAGGTGTAATCATCAACAGGACCCAAGACTTATTACTGTTTTTTGTTAAAAGTCAAGTTCTAACCTGAAATAAAAGACTCCAAAATCAGTACAACTTGGATTAAGATTGGAATAACTTGATTTTAAAGTACAATCACCAAAATAAATCACAACCATGTGGATGAAACAAAAACTCTCACTGCAATCAAGTACAATTATATTTTGCATACAAGCTTCTTGCCTAAAAGATATAACTTGTTTGTAACCAACATTTTCTTTAGTAACCTCAACCATTTCTTGCATGCAACACCACTACACCAAATATATTCATACACAATTTAAAGTGTTCTGAGCAGATTAAAAGTGAATTCAAGTCACTAATGGTTATATTTGTAGCAACGAGGCAGTGGGCATCAGAGTCTGTGTTTGTCACTAACCTGTCAATGGCGATAGCTCCGAGTGTCAACATGCTAGCAGAGCTAATGAGCAGGTAGAGCAGGGCAGTGAAGTTGCACCACACCACACCAAACACCCACTCTCTCTTCACCGAGCTGACGGCGACAAACGGCAGCACCAGCATGGACAGCAGCAGGTTGGACAAGGTCAGGCTGAACACAAACTTGTTGCTGGGAGTCAGCAAATAAGGCCTGCGATAAAGGGTCACCACAATGACGAGGTTCCCCAGGCAGGCGAGGAGTGTGATGGTCACGATGGACACGGACTCCAGGGCTGCCAGACCCTCACCATTTCCCACTGGAGTGCAGTTCCTACTAGTGTTCATGGTGAGAGACTGGGCCACTGGACTGGTGAGGGAACGCTATGAGGCTGCTGCAGAAGACAAACAGAACCAGATGTATGAGGATACTAGAAATGCATTGCTAAATCTTCTGTTTGTTAAAAAAAAAAAAAACAAACAGAAAAAAACCCCATACTACTGGTATGCATGTTTCAGCAGACACATTAGGAAAATTCATATACATTTAGGAAAACGGGCAAAACCTTCACTTTTATTAGATGGGACCAAACTTTGAGGGATTT
Organism: Ostorhinchus cyanosoma; assembly: GCA_029814465.1. NCBI lineage: Eukaryota > Metazoa > Chordata > Actinopteri > Kurtiformes > Apogonidae > Ostorhinchus > Ostorhinchus cyanosoma. The sequence goes on along the minus strand of JAPTYQ010000015.1, from coordinate 16,938,770 downwards.
TTGGTTTAGATTTAACAAATATTGGATATTCTTACAAGACTGTAGTCAATAACTGTCCATTTACTGACTGATCCACTGATAGTTACTTTTCAGATCACAAGCGTTCATCATTTTCGTGTCCAGTGAAAACTATGTCCAAACATGCTGATTTTAAGTGTTTATTAACACTTAAAATCAGCATGTTTGTCATAAATGACAAAATGAAAGACAAAATGTTCCTTTATGGGTTAAGATTCTCCTTGTTCTTAAACTACATAAAGTCTTTAAAACCTCCTTCAATCAGCTGTAAAACACTTTGACACAAACCTAAATACACATTTTTTATGAAAAGTTGACTTAGGATACATTCAAACAGCAGGTCTTAATGCACAATGAAGATTTTTTGGTGAAATCTTTTTTTTTTTGTGTGCTTGTTCATATTACACATTAAATGCAACTTCTTTCAGTTCTGAGTATGAACTGAATGGGACCATGAAGTGACCCACATGCACAACAAAGGTCCTGACATAATGTAACCAAGCAGGCATGCACTGCATTTATGGAAGTAAGACTCCTGGGATGCAGAATTGTGACGTTTGTCGCATTTCAATGACATAAAGGTTGGATAAATGCAACCTGGCCATTCAGACTGAAGTCGCACGGCAAAATATCAATGTAAGTATCAGATTCAGGACCACATATGAAAGTGGCCTGGGTCATATTTGGAAAAATTCAGATTTGTGCTGTTCAAACTACCTTTAATAGTTTGGATACAGGTCACATATGGGCAAAAATTTTTTGATTTGGGCCACATTTGCCTGCAGTCTGAACGTAGCCCTGGAGACACATGGTCCTCATAACAATGACTGATGTAAAATCTTAGAATATGCTGCATTGCCTTAGATTAAACTATCCAACACTGTATAAAGTAGATAAATTAGATCAGCCTTGAACATCTACAATAGTAAAATACAACATAAACAATAATGTAGCAATAATATGACTCCATAAAACTAATACCTCATGGTGAAACACTGACAGCAACCATTTCACTGCACAATAACTGCTTAAAGTACACTTGGCTAATTATACTTGCATACTTGCACTTAAGGTTTTACAGCAGAATATTTGTTTGCAGTGGATTATCACAAAGCGTGGTATTAGTACAAGTGCTAAGTAAAGGATCTGAATACTTCTGACACCATTAAGATTTAAGACGTCCATGCTGCATGATCTTATGACACATAAATTACCTTTAACATTTTACAGACTTATTCACTGTGATAGATTTCAGAAATGAACCAATTTACAGGAAATGTAATTTTCTTCTTGCACTGAAATGAACAGGAAGAGCTGGGTTAGATGTGATATAGATTACATGTAGTTTATAGTTTTCTGAAACATGTTAACCCACTGTGCACCATGTCACAGAATTCAATAAACAAACTAGTTGTTATTGGGGTTTAGAGGCACATATGAGCAGGAAATAAAAGTTTTATATTTATAACTTTTCATACATAGTGGCAGTGACAGAAGAATGACAATAGTACCTTTACTCTGAGACTCCATTTTATTTACTTGAAGTTACTTTTTTTTTTCCAATATTGTGTTATTGCTGATACCCAAAAGAGTAATTAGCTTCGATTTCTCACCATCCTAAAGAGTGATGAAAACCACTGATATAAGAATAGCTATACTTACGCTGATTTTACACCGGATTCAGTGACCCAAATGCTAAAAAAAATCCTCTACTAAACTGAATGTCTTGAAAGCTCAAGTTTTATGGACGCAGGAGAGGAAATGTGTCTCATTTGACCAAGAGCCAGTTAGCTAAGTTGCGCTAGTTAACATTATTTTGCAGATGTGTTAGTTTTTCCAGACATCTCATGTACTTGTATTTAATTTGAAGTTGTCGATATGCAGAGTGGATCCATTTATGTGTTTTATAACAGAGCTACTCAAACCTGACTAAAGTTAACTTTGTGTAGACTTCATGTTCTGGCCACTAGTCTCATCTCGCTAGCGGTAGGTAGCTAAAACCACCGTTAGTTAGCCGAGGTTAGCTCAAACTTTCTCCCATTGTCCCCCGACACACACTAGTCCGTTTTTACCTGCTTTGGTTCGGTGTTGGGGCTCCGCATTTTCTCCTCCGAAAAGGCAAAACCATCCATTACTTCTCGGTTTCCACAATGTGACCATGTAACTGAGAGCCGAGGCTGAAAAATCTTCGAAAGCCCCTCGACATGGTAGAGTTTAGTACCGTTTGTCCCTCCTCATCCGACTCACAGACGGCCAGCTGCGGCTGCAATGGCGTCCTCCTCCCACCTCAGCCTCCACTCTCTGAGCCAGTGTGTGGGTGGTCGCCCTCACTACTGACTTCAGTTACCACCTTAGCATTAGCATTTCTGGACGGTTAACTGACATACAAGAGCGCTCCTTGTAAACAAAAATAACTAAAGGCTATGTGTTTGGGATAAATACAAAAGTATATTTAGCTCAGTTCGGGACGCGGTGGATGAGAATATAGTCGTGTTGTCATAGTTTCTGTCCATATGAGCGTGTGTAATTCTTTAATGACAGGTGACAGTGTTTATGAATGAAGTAGCATCGCCTTCGTCCATCTGGACCACCCACGAAGATCAAAGCTTCCCGCACTCAAACATCACGTTAACAGTCGACCAATCAGAAAACAGATGCTGTTCCGCCTTTTGTCCACACGGGGGCGCACTCTGCTAGAATCAGTACAGATGAGCTAAGTGCAAACCACAGTGACCAACCACGTTCTGCACTGGCTAGAAGATAATTATCCCTTCTGTAATAATGAACCTGAAACTTTAATGCATTTATTTTTTTCAATGCAACAATTCTATTACCCTCTGGTCTAAATCTGAGCGATATCTTTTGCGTGAAATCAAATATTACATAGTGATTGACTGCAGATTTGTTTACAATGAGAGCAGTGTTGAATATATTGTCAACTTGTTCATATTATTTAGTTAATTTCATATTTATAAATGTAGAATGTTGAAGACGTCCCCCAATATACAAGGACTCCTGGCTGAGACTGAACAATATATTTGTAGCATTAGGCTTATAGTCTCCCCCAAATGTCATAATTCAGTAAATTTATATGATTTTTTTTCCCAGTGAATTACTATGAATCCCTTTGTATGTAAAATGTATGTATTTATTTATTTTTGATGTTATATGCTGATATTGTTTTTGGTTCCTGTGGCCTTGTGGATTGTATGTTTGATCTTTGTCATATGTTATCTTTGAAATAAAGGGGGAAAAAAAGTTATTTCACTGGCACACTGCAGCAAATTTAAACTTAACCCATAAAGCTCCAAACATCCATCACTGACCAAAAGCATCTACTGATCTAAAATGTTTAAACCCTGTTGATCCACTAATACTATCAATACATGTAAGTTTGTCATTTTTTCATGGTCATCAGATATGACCCACTTGGATGTTCAGAGGCTCTTTAGTGAAGGTGGAAACTTCTACAACACTGATTCACCAGTAAAACCCATAGATTTTGATAAATGACAGTGGATGGACACATTTGTTTTATGTTCTGTTAATGATATTTTTGCTGAAATAATCACTTTTTGTCGAGTTTTTTCTGTTTTCAATACAATAACCCACAACTTTATAATGAATTTTTATGAACATTATATATATATATATATATATAACATTATATTACTGTATTTTATTATGTTTTGAGGTATTTTATGATGTTACTTATTTTAATTATAATTATTTTTTACTGTAAATTTTGATTTTCTGTGGTTGTTTTAAAGCACTCAGACTGGATTGTAACAGGCCTGTTGTTCCCAAGTTCATGAACATTTTTTGTTTGTTTGTTTTTTAATAAATACATGCTTCTCACAGAGCTAACATGATCTTATAAAATGTTGTGTATTGCTGGAGATTAAACTACAAACACTATGACAATGTTCCAAAGAGCTCATCCTTAAACATCCACAGCACTAAAATGCAATATACACATTAAAGCTTAAGTAATATGAATCCAAATACATCATGTATGAGTAAAACACTGACAGGGACCATTTTATTGCCCAATGACTAAGTATATTTTGCTGTTAATGTATACACACTTTTCTTTATGTAAAGATTTGCAGACGGAGTGTAATACAAGCACTTTTAAGATCTAAATATTTCTTCCACCACTGGTCTCAAGGAATCCACAACTAAAACAGACATCAATTGGCGACACCAGAGATCAGAAATAGATTCTAGTCTCATCATGTTGTCAAAATAATCCACACTCAGATGGTCAATAGCTGTGTATTAAGTTTATTTATAGTGTAACATCCACAACAATATTATTTTTTGTCTCGAAAACACAGGCTCTTTAGGGAAAAACATATAAAGCTTTAAGGCAGCATCACATATATACAGAGGAAAATGCAGAAGATCCCTTTGTATACATAAAATTATGGTCTATGTAAGATAGAGGTTTTGCCCCATAACCACATAAACCTCCCTTTAAGACATAAATTAGTACCAAACACCAAGCTTTTGTTTATATCACTTTTTTTTAGTAATGCAATATGTGATTTTGTTAAAGGTTGATCTGTAGTGTGCTGAAACTGATGGATATTTTTGATTTTAAAGCTTGTTTGTTGCCATATGTGATCATATGTTTTACATTATTTAAGTTACTTTGTTCAAAAAAACTGCACCACAAGTGAAGAATCATTTTCTGTGAAGTGTTAAGCAGAGAAATTTCTGCTGAGCAGGTGAATATCACAGTAGATTAAAAACAAGTGGATTTGTGGTACAAAGTGATCATCATGTAGAATTAACAGATGACTTCACTTTAAGACCTGAGTCTAAAACTTGAGCATTGGGACTTGTGGAGAGTAGTCGGTGAGAAGAGAAACCATGAGACCCTGAAAGAGAGCAGAGGTGTGCTGATTAGAACACAGAATAAAATACTCTGCACACCTTTCTGAAATTAAGTTAAAATGAACAGTGTAGTCCTAAGTGCAAAATCATGTTCAAATTTGTAAAAGAGCTTTATTTACTCACCATGATCGTCCATTTCCTGTTCTCAGCCTCAGGGAAGACCAGGGAGCGGGAGGAGTAGAACACCTGGTCATCCACCTCCTCCATTTTTCTGGGGAGACAATGCAGGAAGGTCCAGTCTGGTTTGGCCACACTTCCTGTCTGTAGTAGAACAAAAAAGACTGAGTTATACCCTGTCCAAACCTGTCATCAGGTCTCATTTACTAAACATCTCAAAGCACAGCTATCGGAAAATCACAACTGTGATCATAACTCTGTGTGATTAGTTTGTCTGCTGATGGGGCTTGATCTCTGGGACTCTGTAATTTGTTTTAAATGAGTAAATGTGGGCTTTGTCTAATACAATTATGTGTAATAGCGTCAGAGTGGTGCAGTATAACAGTGTGTAATATCGATAGAGGGATATGTGTAGTAGCAACAATGGGATATTTGCAATATAATCATGTGCAAACCTTAATCAATGAATACTTAGTGGCTTGCCTTGGTTCGTCAGCTTTTGTCTGTCTGTGTGCACTATGTGTTGTTGCTTGTTTTGTTTTTGTATGTCTTAGTTTAGTTAGGGTATTATATTATATGTAAGCCCCCCCCCCCCCCGTTTTTTTTTCTTTTTTACCTGCCAATGGGACTCCAGATGGAAATTAGCCATATAAATATCTTTCATATTTATGTGTAAATGTTCAGTAATATGAACTGTCCACTTTTAAAAATCAATCAATCAATCAAAGGAAAATAAACTTACAAAACCACAGCCAGACATTTTAATCACTACTGAGTGGAAAACTTGGGTGCACTCCATTTAATCTGTTAAGGCTGCAATTAACTGGCACTAAAATAGCTACACATTTGTCATAAAGCTGTCAAAACGCAAGATATTCAAAAAAAGCTACCTAATCTTCCATCATACACCAGGGTTTTTTTTTTTAGCATTTATTTGTTTTAAATATTTTATTCATGTATCACTATCTTTTCAAGTCCCAAATATTGCTGTTACATGCATCTCATTAAAAGCACTTTTTCATAAATACTGATACAACCTGAACACCCCCCAGCCTGTGGGAAATAAACCAGAGTAAAATCTGGGTTCAGATATGCTTCAAGCATTTACACTAATGGTTAAAAGCTTTATAATACACTCAATTTCCCATTCTTATTTAAATTTAAGCTGTTCTAGTCCATTAAACAACTGGAGATGGTAAAAGGATGTCAGATGTTGAAAGATGCTCTGCATGATGAGCAGCTCATTCAGATCATCCCACCAGGTACAGGACTGAACATTTCAGACGCTCCTTTATTCCAACTGACATCAGACTGTACAACAGCGGCTTAGCTTGAATTACATCCTGCTCTGGACAGACTTTTAGACCTGTAAACATCACTCACTTGCACACTTATAACTATATAATCAATGTTCCTGCAATTTTTTTGTCACTTTTACTCATTAAACAAATTTTATCTTTTTTATTTTTCCATTGTATTTGATGCATATTGTCTTGTGCAGCTGTACATTTGAATTTGCCCCTTGGGGGATCAATAAAGTATATCGTATCGTATCTTATCTTATCTTATCTTATCTTATCTTATCTTATCTTATGTCAAAGGCTAGAGGTTCAAATAAAATATAGGTTACCAAAAACTAAACATGTCATGGGTTAACAACTTGACAGCTTTTCTGCAGCAGCAAAAGAAAATTAAAATGAGCCTTAATGCAACCATTATATGAACAGTCTCTACTTCCTCTCTCCAGGAAGAAGTTTTTAGTGCTATCATTAGGGAGAAAAAAAGGGCAGTTAATAAGCAATAAATAAACACCAAATGCACCATTACAATACAAAGTATCGCTCTTTCTTTAATAGAAAATGCAGTTGAACTGAAACTTTTCAGTAGTTGCATATGTCAAATACACAGCCTTTCTAATGACCAAAATATTTATGCAGCATACATCTTTAGATAGTATCACCCATCTATTTTCTAAAATGTGATCTTATGACATAAAACCATTTCACAAGACCCAGTTTTCATGGTTCAATTTCAAACTTGCTGTGAAAATGAAAATTATGTAGTGGATGAAGTCTGTAATTAGACGATGTCACCCAACAGGCTGTCTGCAGAAGGTTAAATGTTAGTTGGGTGTTTACCGTCAGAGCCTAGTGCTTATCTGACAGAGGCTGCTAGCACTGTTAATTTTGAATTATACTGTTTTGTTTTCTGTGTAAGGCTGCTATAAGGAAACATTTTATCGACAGGCAAAGACCTGAAATTCTACTGGTATGCAGAGTGTGTGGCTCTTTAGCTACAGTACATCTATACTAGCCAAGATAGATGATAACATGGTAACAAGATATGATGTAATCTAATAAAAAAATAATGAAAACTATGATAAATAAGATGAATTAATAATACAAAATCCCTCATTACCTGCATGGTGATCTGATAACCCTGAAAGTCTTTGAGCCTTTTTTTCTTCTCCTCCTCTTGTCCCATGCTGACCCATGTGTCAGTTACCAAAACATTGGTGCCATGAGCAGCTTCCATCGGGTCAGAGGTCAAGACGAGCTGGGTCCCATGCTACGATAACATGTTACATATTCATAAGTAAAGACCTCTTTGCAGAAAAAAGACTATAATAAATACACATGAAGAAGCCCCAACCTGTTTGGAGAGTCGTTGTGCCTCTTGAACAATGCTCTTCTCTGGCTCATACCCCTGGAAGGGAAGGTCGAGGTTATATTTTATGAATAGGATTGATCATGTAAAGGACTGTCGATTTTCCTCCACCTCTCACAAGCAGAATCTGCAGAAATGAGATGCCCCAGTCAGACTGAAAACTATGAATACCTACATGTAAAAAAAAGAACAGTTTACTAAGTGTAATGAATGCAACATCTTTATTATAGACTAAAACTAAGCCTCAGAATGAAAAATAATTTAAATATCTGAATTAAAAACAATTACAAAGAAGCTCATGCTAATGGATCATTGTGTACAAAAATAAAATTACCTTGTACAATATGGGACCTTCAATACACAATCTTGAAACAAATACAACCATAAGTGAAACATTAAAACTAAACTACAACTAGTCAAATTCACAAATACAATTAATCCTCATACTAGTTAAGTACTCATAGTAGAATCTAAAACTAAACTGAAATCAAGAACCAAAAGATGAATCAAAAACACAAACTAACTCCAGTAAGAACTCATCTAAAACAACTGATGCCAGGCACAACAAACCCCGCCCCTCAAATGTACTGTAGCTTATTTTGGCATCGATCCAGATGATGTCATCATGTCTATGTGTGTGCTGATGTCAGCATAGACATAGACAGCATTGACAAATTTCGGCCATTATAAGTAAATGGGAACAAAGATATGAAAAATTCATAAAAAATTTGAACTTTGACCTACTTTTCCCAAAATGTAATCACATCTATTCTGGTTCACTAGCGATCTATAAACCCAATTTGGTATGAATTCAACCTATAGTTTTACTGCTAAAGTGTTAACAAACAAACAACCAAACAACAATACCCCTTGCCTCCCCTTCTAGGGGCAGGGTAATAAAATAACCTTGGGTGTGGCAATTTTAAGATGAACCCCCAGTTTGGCTGCAGTCATCATGAAGGAGTGGAGCACATTGTTACCGTCTCCAATCCAGCTCACTGTTAGACCGCTGAGGGACCCGTAATGCTCCTAGAAAAGCAGAGCAGTAGTTTAAAAACCACTATCCCTTCAGATGTCCAGGATGAAGGCTGTAAACTGTGTCTGTGAGAGACCTGTAAGGTGAGGAAGTCAGCCAGGATCTGGATGGGGTGGAAGAGGTCAGACAGACCGTTGATGATGGGGATGGAGGCTTCTTTATGCAGCTCCTCCAGAGTGGAGTGGTTGTACACTCGTGCCAGGACGATGTCACAGAGTCCTGAGAGGACCCTGCAGAGTTTAAAGATAAGAGTGTGTGTAGAGACTCAACAAGGCCACGACGAAAGCATGGATATTTTTCTACCGCAGCAGTGGGCGACTTGATAGCACTGCTCTAATCCTGAATGAATGAATGAATAAACACTGTTATGGCTGTTTTGATAATATGCCACAAAATGTCATGCTTGTCCACATTTCATTGGGAAAACAATCACAAATAGAAATTACAAAAAAAAACAAAAAACATTATCCTTTTTGGTATGAGTTATTGAAATAGTAGGTAGGGATTTTTTCATGTTATTTAAATACATTTTCTATCGAACAACTTTAAAACATTTTTATTCCATATCAATTAGTTTGAGATACAAAACTGTTAATGAGCATCCACTTAAATGGTAAATGTTTCTTAGTATAAATGTCCATAAAAATCTTCCAACAAAAACAATATACAATTGATTTAAGAAATACACCATTTTAGTTCAAATCTGACACATACCTGTCCACTGTAAATCATGCATTAGTGGTTATATTCTGAATATCAGTTTTACTAAAATAAAATATGTCAGTTAATTACAATCTGATAATATATAAAAACAAATGGGTAAATGGGATAAATGATGCTACTCTCTGTTAGTTTGGAACAGTATTTTGCAAATATTGTGCATCTAATGAGTTTGATGTTTGGTTTGAATAACTTCCCACCACTGTGAACAGCACACATAAACAAGTTAAATAAATAATTCTGTTGTTTTTACCTCGCTGTGTCTGTAGAGCTTTCATTGACTCCCAGGTGAATGTCCTGGGATGTGAGAAAACATGGATGTCCACCAAGCAAAGCAAAACCTGGAATTATGATATGAAGACTAGTTTAGTTTTATCACAGCAAGTTTTATCGTGCAAGACAAATGATGCTTGAAGTATTATGATTCAAACAGATTGTGAAGTATGTCATTTTTACTATAATCCTCTCCTTACTTAATTAAATAGAGAGTGGTGAAAAGACACTTGAACATTTCTGTTGGTGTAAAAAGACCCATTCCAAGTAACGTTTATTACACTGGAGTCCAACATAAATGCATGGATAAAACTTAAAATCAGCACTGGTAAAAAGGAGAAGATAATTTGTCAGACATTAACAGGATTAATTTGCCTCAGTGGGATAAAAGGCAGCATCTGATAATTATTGTTAACAAAACCTCAGGGTCAATTATTATTTTTTCTCTTCTTCCTTTCCTTTTTGCATGTTTATACAATAGATAAATACTCTACCATTTTGATTTCAGTAACAAACATAAATATAGGATCTGAAATGTATGAGAAGGAAACATGCATATGATACTTAATACAGGAGTCATTTTAAAATATATGATTTGTTTACTTGGATATGCCTGCAGTCAGTAGTGCAGCGTAAAAAAAAAAAAGTGGGAATTGCTGCCCACAGTGTTTTGTCTTTGAAACAGAGGGGAAGTGACTTTTCAGCAGTTCTTTTGTGTCCACATTGTCTAAACGTGGACACAGACATACATGGAATGAATTTGATCCCAGTTAGAGTATAGGAAAACACATATAGGCTGAGTTATCCTTATCAGTGCTTTAACACACACACACACACACACACACACACACACACACACACACACACACACACACACACACACACACACAC
>JAPTYQ010000015.1:16910613-16923717 GCA_029814465.1 Ostorhinchus cyanosoma | reverse complement strand
AGAGGGAGTGAATATACTCATGTTCTAGGCTTAGTTAGGGTTAGTCTAGTAGGAGTACAGTTAATTGTGCAAAAAAAGCCTATTAAAACCATTGTAACTTCATATAAAATAAAACAGCATTTGTACTAATAGTGGTAATTCAAGCATATAATGGAAATACTGTAACCTCTTTTCTCCTTCGTGTTTTCTCCATCTTTTGTTCAATTTTACTTTCCTGTTACATCCTGTTATATCATTTTACTTAGTTTGTTTGTTGGTTTATTTATTTATTTCGAATATAGCAGGATTATTTAAAAGAAAGGCAAACATTTGAAAAGGAGCGGGATGAAGTTTAATTTATAATCTCCCATTCCCTTTCACCTACCTTAAATTTCTATGTCAGATTCACTAAGTAACACAAAAATCCTACATATAACAGACTAAATTCTCACTAAGCACAAAACACAAAATTGCTGTACATATCAAGGATAGATTGTCCATTTTGCATTTTTGATTTGCTACATCATTGAATCATCCTTTCTATGAAACATCATTCAGTCATTCCTCTCTTATTCTTCTATTTATATAGAAAATAATGTAAATGCCTGTAAAGCATGCACTGATGCAAAATTAAAACAACCACTAACTCCCATCAAATGTAACAAGTCTAAAGTAACAAGTGCTGAAAATATTAGAAAAAAATTATAGATATTAGTGTCAAAATGCAGGAAATAAAAGTAAGGAAAGTACAGAGACGCAAACAGTACTTCAAAAGTATAGTAACAAAGTATTTGTTATTTCAATGACTTCCTTTTTTTTCCAGAGTAGTTGTTCCTTTTTATCCCCCACCTCTGGTTCTACATAATCTTAAATGTGTCATGTGATTTTCCGTTCTTTTTGTGTGTGTTATTAGAGGATGGGAGGTTGTTCATGTGGGGAGACAACTCTGTGGGTCAGATCGGTTTGGGGGACGAAGGATTTGCAACTGAACCCAAAGAGGTGGATGTTGGGGAAGCGGTCACGTGGGTGTCCTGTGGGTACCACCACTCAGCGTTCGTCACAGGTACAACACATCAAACACAGTTCACTGTCAATATTGTCTTTGCTGACTTTACTCGACATTCTCATGGTATTAATGGGAATCATTATGTGTTTGCTGTGCCCCAGTGGATGGCTACCTGTACACATTTGGTGAGAGCAGGAATGGACGTCTTGGTCTCCAGGCGGAGCAGCTGGTCAATCACAAAATCCCTCAGCGGGTGCAAGGCATTCTGGGTCACGTCACAGAGGTTTCCTGTGGAGGAGAGCACACTGTGGCACTCACAGGTCAGTCGGTGTTTCTCTGTCTTTGACTCTTTTTTTTTCTTTTACAAACACATTAACCACAAAACCCTCACATGAAACAAGTAAAACAAACACATCTCTTACAAAAGTAAATGTTCCAAGTGAAATTAATCAGTCACTAAAAAAACATATTTTTTTTGTGTCAATACAGAACAGACTATGCACTCGTCTTTGAAGGCTTTTCTTTTCTGTGTGCAGGGCAGCGTAGCTTACAGATGTACTCAACACTCACAATAGGGGAAAGTTTTTCTTTTCTCTTAAAATGTGTTCTAACCCTTTATTATACAGTGATTCAGAAAGATTTTCTAAACGTTTTGATCCTGTAAATAGTGAATATGAGTGATTTTTGTCCGTTTATGATGTCTGTCAGTTTATCTCAGTTTTTTAATGCATGTGTTTACTTCTTAGCAAGTGCTGCTCAGATGGTTTAAGGCAAAAGGAGGTAGATAATGATGTCTAATAACAGACTATGGTTGAAATTGTGAATTTCAGAGTGTTTCAATGAGTGCCCTATAAAGGGTTAAAATGACAGTAAATGATGCTAATAAATTTGTGCTGTAAATAAATAAAAGAAAAAATGTTTAAGAGGTGAAATCTCACCTTCATCGCACCTTCGGTAATGAGTTGTATTTATACTTTTGCCAAAAAGTGTGCAATAAAATTACAAAGTGAGTGTAGAATGAATGTGCATGTAGCTGAGCACACATGAATTGAACAGTTGTTACAAATTTTAGAGGAAGAAGCTCTGTTAGTATTCAGAGAACAGGGACATTTTTGTAAAAGGCTGTCATCTACCTTTACATTCTGTGTCCATTTCATTCTGTCTTCTTTACTGTTCAGAGGTGAACGTGTACACATTCGGTCGAGGTCAGCACGGACAACTGGGTCAGGGGACATTTTTATTTGAAACTGATTTTCCAAAAGCAGTGGAGCAGTTTTATAACTGCAGCATCAAGCGTATCGCCTGTGGAGAGAACCACACCGCTGTGATCACAAGTGAGTTAACTGTAAACCATGCAGTCATTATGGTGTATTTACAGTACACTGTATATGATAGATGATCTTCATAATGATAGTGGCCCTGAGGGATTTTAGACTGATCATAATTACTTTATGTCCCCTGAGTAACATCAGGAACTTTCATGTACACAAATAAGATAAATCAGAAGCAATTATAATATGATATATGAATAGTTAACCATCATGTGCAACTGTGATATATTGAATTTGCATATAAATTAAATGCAAAGCTGAGGATAAGAAGAAAGGGCTGTAAAAGTGCAGTGCTGGTACAGGAGTGCATCAATAATACAGTACAACAGTGCAGTAATGGTACTCTAGACATTTTACATCTGTTTAATTAAGTCACAGTTTCAAAGCACACAATTACAGTCATGCTTAAAGAATTCCATAACCATGAAATTTTTTCTACTGTTTGCTTTTATTTACAGTTTTGTCACTTCTGACAAAGAAAAAAGATGTGATCTAATGCGTTTACCATCTTCCTCTATAGACAGTGGGTTGTTGTACACTTTTGGCGATGGTCGCCATGGAAAACTGGGGTTAGGGGAAGAAGACTACATCAACCAGTTCAGACCAACACTCTGCACACGTTTTCTCAAGTACAGTGTTCAGTCAGTAAGTGAATCTGACAGTAGTGGTTCAAGTAGGTTACCATTCAGTGACTTGAAAGTTCTTGTAATCAGCAGTTCTAATGTCTGAGTGACAGAGTCCTGAATTAGAAAGTAAACCTCTAACCTTGTTTTAAAACACAATGTAAGTACAGCTGAGTTCATGTGTGTTCTTGTGCTTAGGTTTCCTGTGGCGGTCACCACATGCTGGTCCTGGCTGCACCCAGACCCCCAGAGAGCCGAGAACTGGGGTCAGAGAAGGACTGCACCATCAGACAGAACATACTGGACCTAAACTACACAGATGTTCTACTGATAGACTCTTTGAATAATTCTGCACCACCACTGCCAACCAAAAACAGCATCATCTCTCCTCGAGACCGCCGCAGAAACAAAGTGAGCGTCCTTATTACCTTGTCCAGGCATAAACACATCCTTGAAATCTCATAGTTTTCATCACTTAGACTTTAAAACTTTGACACCTCAGCATTTGTAACCAAGCCTGAGACACAAGCATCAAAGTACTGTTTTGTACTTTGTTTGCAATTCAGCAAAAATTCAACAAACCTAACATGGGTGACAAACACACATGTCAAGAAACACAGAGGGATGATGAGTCTGGGGTTTTATGTGTGAGGTGATATATTACCTGCAGTCAGGGATGGCATTGCTTGTGATGTGGCTAAAACCAAAAAGAAGAAGGATTTATCACTACACTGCAAAAAATCAGAATCTTACCAAGTGTTTTTTCTCATCTCTAGCCAAAATATCTCATCACTGGGAGATTTTTATTTTATTTTATTTTATTTTATTTTATTTTATTTTATTTTATTTTATTTTATTTTGTTTGCTTAATTTAAGATTTTTTTTTAAAAATTATTTTTATTTTTTGCTTGATTCAAGATTTTTTTCTTTCCCGGCTTAATTCAAGCCAAAAAAATCTGCCAATGAAATAAGTGGAGAGTATCTTTGTAAGATTTCTTGAAATAAGATTTTCAAGATCTATTAATTCATTAAAATAAGTTCTTATATCTCACTGAAAAATTACTCTTCAGGTGATTACGTCTTATTTTAAGTGTGATGAGATATTTTGACTAGAAAGGAGAAAAATACACTTGGTAAAATTTTGATTTTTTAAATGTTTTCATCTTATTCCTTACATTGTTTTTAGTTTCGAAAACCCATGCTTTATTTTTCCTGTGCAGATGTTTTGTGACAGATCCATCTTCCACAGAGGCCTCGATGTAATGTTAAAAGCAACACAGAATATCAATGACAATAGTGTTTTGGATAAAGTACTTCTGTGTGTCGCTGCTGCTTTGAAAGACTCATTTAAAAGGTGTATGTGTGGATCATTTTGTTGCAATGTACTGATGTAATTTTGAGAAAGGATTGTTAGGTTGTGATTGCAGGGTTTTACTTCAGCATAGATTTATGATGTTTATCTCCAGGTCTGTGTAAAGCTTTTGAACACTGAGCCAAATTCTGACTGCAAAAACACTATAATTTTCACAGCTGAGTTTGTATAAAACTGTAGTTGCTGTTGAAACACAATAGGGGGCAGTGTTGTACTATGTTGCAGCATGAATGTGACGTTTTGCAGAACTGGTTGAAGGATCTCCTTAGATATGGTTCAAACCTTCCTCTGTTGTTTTTACACTTTTTCCTCTCTGTGTCTCTTTCAGGAAAGTTCTGTGGATTTATTCGGAGAGATATTTCAAAAACTCCCACGTCTCAGTTCTGGATTCCTCAACTCTACTAGGCAAATGTCAAGAAATATCCTAAGTCCAAAGAGGCATTCGAAGGACATTACTACCCCATCTTCATCTCCTAAAACACAGTTAGCTGTAACTCCTAGCCCACCACTGTCCCCTAAATCTCCATCCAAATCCCCTCAGAGCCCAGTGTTATCCCCTAGACAAACAAACCCACATTCTCCGTCATTGGACAGGCTTCAGAAGAAAACCTCCTCTGACTCTAAATCCAGCCCTGCTCTGTTACTGTCGCCCAAGTCCATAACTAAACATAGACCTAACATCCCTGCACCCTCAAAAAAGACTATGATAAAAAAAGTTTCCCAAAGAACAACATCTACAAAGGCCTTAAGTAAGAAAAGAACTGGTCCTCCACCTCCTGAAGGACCTTGTAGTCCAACGAGACCCCCCAGTGATGACTCCTGTCAACAAGAGGGAGTGGAGGAGCACGATCCTACCTCACCACAAACAGGTATTTGGAGTCATTATGGCAAGATTACTAAGCTGTAGTTACCATAACTAAGACTTTTAAAGGAGTTAATTGTAGTGCTTCTACTGCCTAAAAACATTCATAAAATACCTGTCATCAGTGATCAGAGAGACAGAAAGCCACTGTATGGCAGCATGTTAAGCAGTTACTACCACTCCATCATGCCTTTAAACATGAGAAGAAGAAGAAGAAGAAGAAGAAGAAGAAGAAGAAGAAGAAGAAGAAGGAGGATATGTTTGTCTCAGTAGGAGCATCTTCCTGCTTTACTGTGATGACATTCAATTAGATTTTTTTGTAGCTGTGTTCAGAACTATTACAACACAAATCACAAGTAGCAGCTCATTTTAGTACACAACCTTTTAATGACACCGTACAAAAATACAGAAGGAGTTTCTGAAAGAGAGATCTTCAGAAACTGCAGCCAAGTATAAAGCGTTTCCCACATCCAGACTGGCTTCAGCAGTTTAAAGGTCCACCCTGCTCTCACTCTGACCCATGGCATCTGCTAAACATGCAGATATCTCTCATTAGAGCCAATGTTTGGTTTGTCTACTTTGAGATTTATTTATTTTTTAGTTTAGTGGATATTAACTGGTCCTCACTGTAAAATAGCTGATACTGGTGGTGCATCTTCACGCCAGATGCTACCCCCCTGTGCAGAAGAAGAAGTACGTTCTGAGGTACTGCAGAAACAACAGAGACTCTGAACAACAACCAGCTCCGTCTCTAGATATATACTGTTCATTCTAATGTAAAATAAACACAGATGTTACTTTCATGGGATTACACTCTTATGAAAACATAATTCTGAATATTATTTTCTACTCTGTGTAGCCCTGTGAATCCTTACAGCAGACACTAGCATCACAGCTTTCTGGTAAAACGTTACCTCTGTGTAGATATGAGGACTTCATTTTGGAATATGACCTTTAGTGAAGTCAGCGCTCATCACCTCACAGGCAAAAGCTGTGGAACGGCCAACTAAAATGATTATGGTTATGACTGTGTAGAAATCTGTAGAGATACTGTTTTCTTCCAGTATTTTCTTAGATACAGTAGCTCTTTTTTGCTGTGGTGGAGTATCTGCAGACACAATTCAATACATGGCATACATGCCTGCAGTGTGCATCAGATATTCATTTAGAACCTTTCCTTACAGTCACAGTAAAACAATCAGAAAAGGATGTTTTATTTCTCAAATTTAGGAATTGTGAATGAAAGGTTGTTAATTTACAAAGCTGGTTATCTTTAGAGTAAAATGTGCCCAAGGAATAGCATGAATAAAAACATCAAATTAAAATGCATGTGCCAATGAATAATCACATTTGAATTTCAACACATCACACAGAGACAAATGCTTTTTAAATTTGTATTTTTTTAAATTATTGTTAATAGTTTCTTGGATGCACCAAGACAAAAAGAAAAGGTGACTGTGCACCAGTAAAAGCTCTTAAGTGGTGAGAAAATATGACCTGAATACATTAAATTTGGACTCACAACAGCATATGATGAGCTTATGATGAAAAGAATATTTATGCGGCACATCAGGTGATCGTTGTGTAACATGTACTTACAGGCAATTTTCTTCTCCCTTTTTTGTTTTGTTCTTTGTTCTTTTCATGCTTATTTGAGAAGATGGTCACCGGCTATGTTGTAACAATGAGAAAGGGTCCTCTGTTGCCAAATGTTGAGAATCCCTGATGTAATGCAACTCAATTTTTGAACTAAATCATGCTTCTTCTTCCTTTTTTTTTTCCCAGAGGCGGAAATCAATAATGGGAAAAAACAAATAGTTTTAGAAGATGTGGAAGAGAAAGGATTCGACCACGAGTTTTTGCTAAATAAGGTGAGAACTGTGATTTATGGTTTATTGTGCTGTGGTTTGACTAGATAGTACAGAGAAATACAATACACTATAAACAGTTTTAGACAAAGAGTTAGTAGAGCATTATTCTCTCCTGAGGCACTTGGCTTTGGTCTAGATTATGTGCACTCCAGGGCAGGAAGCAGCAACACTCATTGACTTTTCCAAGAAATGTGCATAGCTCAGCATATACACTGTAGGAGTGTGTGCTGCTGGAAACATGTGTGTATGTCTGTAGGGGAATTTTCCGCTTTGTGTAACACAGAGGTGAATTTTTTACCCCCAAAAAATGTTAATGAGTTTCATCTCATACGTTAATCCTACACTCATTTGTGCTTTTTCGAACAATGTGTGGTTATAAATCACCTCAAAACACACTCTGTGAAAAGGACTGCTGCTGCCACTACACAAATGTGTTGGGACTCAAGCCTCAGATACACAAACACACACACAATGTCTTGAAAAATCTGGCAGGAATCTCGCCACATCTCATCAGTGTTTCCACAGATGAAGCAAGCTGTGAAGGAGTCTCTTCTGTTGCTTTGTGTCACAGTGGAGCATGTGTTGCTCTGTAACCTTTTCCTGCCTTGGCTTTAGAGTTCCATAAGCTTCAATAAACTGTGATCTGTGTCTGAGATAGCAGCTCTGACAAAATCCAATAAATCATACATGAAATAAATCAGCAGATTCTGAAGGATAATTTCCATAACCTGCATTAAAATGTCATGCGGTGCCAGAAAGGCGTCTTTAAGAGTGATTAAATAAGGCAGACTCCTAATTAGCCACCTTCTGTTAATCTCCAGTGCAGATGGAAAAAAATACGCATTGATCTTATTTGCATGATCATCACCATGGTTTTCTCTACCTCCCACCCACATCTGTATTTAAGGCTGATGAGTGATTTGTTGATGAATGAATTATGTACGCCCACCATGCACAGATGTCCTGTCTGTGCATTAATATTCTTGGCATTTTTTATAGTTTTATTTACACATATATGCAAATAAAGAAATGGAAAAATGCTGTAATATAGGATTGGTAAGGAAATTTAAAGGTGAGCTGCCGAAAAACTCTATCAGTATCTTAACAATCGGGGCTCTCTATTGGATGCAATAATCACATAAATGCAATATGATCAGTTCTAGACAGAGTGAAAATAGAAACATTGTTAAGCATTGGAATTTGATGACACCCTATAATAACCCATCTGTCACTGCAATTATTATGGATGAGCATATGTTTCCTTATATCTTTTAAACTATACTAATGTATTATTTTTAGTAGCTAAGTGCATCTAAAAACAAATGCTGGTTCTGTTCAGTTATTGTATGAAAAATAGCATTTTAGAGTAAAAAAAAATACATAACTCACCAAATGCTGTAATTACATATGCAGTCATAGTGATTACTGGTCTTATGCTTTGCTTATGCAGCATTTCTATTTCCTAACCCAGTTTGTCCAGCATATGACCCTTTTTTTTTTTTTTTTTTTTTGCCTTTTACAGGTTTTATATACTATTATAAAGATTTGGTAGAACACACAGAAACCATTTTATCCCTTAAAGACCCTATAACTATTTTTGTTGCAAAATAAAAATTAATTCTTTCTTCTTTTCATTGAAGATCAAGTTTTTTTTCATATATATACTTTACTGATTATGTAGATGTTCATAAAAGCTCAGAATAAATTAAAACCCAAATTTATCAAAGCAGACAAATCTGAAAAAGTAAGCCTATATAAAATACTATTTCAGTAAAATATATTATTAACTGAACATAAAAAAAAGCATCTGCAACCACTATCATTTGTCAATCTACACAGGTTTTATTGGTGAATAAATGTTGCAGAACATGTTGTTGTTTCCATGTTCCCTCTGGAGACTCAGAAAATCCAAATGGGTCAGATTTGATGCTGCTGGAAAGCTGAGAAACTATACAATTACTTTTTCAAAGTTATTGTACGTTTTAGATCAATAAATGCTTTTGCTTGCTAGTGGCTGCTTGGGGCTTTGAGGTTTAGGCCAAATGAACATAAAATCCATGAGTAGAGCATCAATACTAAGAACTAAATGACTTTTTTCCAGATCTAATTGTTGGAGTTTATACCCTGTAAACTTGTGCAGCTCTTCCAGAAACCTATGTAAATCTGTTCTGTTACATTTTTATTTCTTAAATGTTACTAATTTGATTTTTTTCCTCATTCACTACAGCAAAAGAAACCATCACAAGCAGAACAGGCTGATGTGTTTGCAGAAAAGCTTGAGCCCAGTGAAAAAGCTGAGAACAGTTGTCATATGGCCTTGCCCACAGAATTATTGACAGGCAGGAAGAAGGACACGTCCTCCCCGAAGAACACCAAAAGTCTGAAAAACACCTATGTCACATCTACAGGCAAAGAAAACATTACAAAGCAGATCATTAAAACCAAAACTCAGCAGAAAAGAAAACCAGAAAATAATCACCCTTCCCTCAAAACTAACACACCAAAACATGAGACAAGGAACCTGTCAGAGCTGAGTCTGAAAACTTCTACGAAAGACAAGGAAAAGAACGAGAGAAATATAAATCTGGAAGAAACTTTAAACAACAATGAGGATGAGAAATCCACCTTTTTGAGTAAACATTTGATAGCGACATCAAGCACAGCGAAAAAGAAGAAAACTAAATCATCCACTGCTGACAAGATATCAGATTTTCAGTGCACTAAAGGAGATGAAAGAAGCAGAACATTTGCAGAGGAAGATGAAGGAAATCAGGTCGAAACCACCGATGTCAAACCTCTTGAAGTAGATGCTGAACAGCAGACACAGCAAGTCCAGATGACACCGACTAAAGAGGTTAACCCTGCACAAAGGAAACCTCAAAGCAGACCATTCAAAGTTAAAACACCACAAATGAAAAAAGAAACCACACCAGTCACCTTTTCACCTCTTCAGGCTGAAGCTAAGAAACCCTCAAGTGTGAGATCTACACCTGTGAAAGTTAAAGGCAAACCACAAGAACCCAAACAAGCAGCAGTTCAAAGTAAAAGGACAGAATGTAATGTAGATGAAAGTAGAAGTAGAGAAAAGGAGATAAAACTGACTCCGAAAACTAGAGCCAAGCCTGCTGATAGGGTACCTGGTAATGAAAATACTATAGAAAAGGAGAAGACGATGATACAAGAATCTAAAATAAATGTAAAAGCAACCCCAGAGGGAAAAGAGGTGGAGGAAGGTGAAGCTAAGGTACGCTCTAAAGATAATACAAGGGCCAAGCTGGGGAATAAGCTGAGTGGAACCTCCAGTCAGGCCTTATCACAGCAGGGTACGCCCATAAAAGTGATGAGCAACCCTGTTTCCCCAGAAAGCCCACAGAGAACACAGGTGGTTTCCAGCAGTGGCACCAAAACCCTGCAAGACTCTGCACATTTTAAAAGAGATGTGCTTTTTTCTGACAAAGACACAGAAGATACTCAGCACCAGAATGAAGAAAAACCAAAATGGGGGGAAATTTTAAGTGATCCCGCTGTTCTTATTCCCGCCGTTGGGATTGTAGGTGCAGCGATGGGGGCTCTTGGTGAAGCAATGACAAGCAGTTTTCACTCTGACAGTGACGCTACTGCATCAACATCCAAGACAGCGAGTCGTACTAAGCACCTCAGGAAACAGGACGCAGTTACGCAACTTTCCCTCTCATCAACATTGTCACATTTTTCTTCAACAGAGGCATCACACACAGAGAAAAGCACAAGTAAGGATGCTCAGAGCAAAAGCGGAAATGTAGGAGAGGAAAATAACTCAGCAACTCAGAACCAGACAGAAAAAGATGTGGTGAAGAGTGACATGTCTGAAGTATTGACAGAGGGGGATGATGAGAAACAGAATGTGAGGACAAATAATAGTACAGATGTGGAAAAGTCTGAACAAGAGTATAACAAAGAGGAAGACGACAAAACACATAAAGTGTCTAAAGGCAAAGAAGTAAATATAGAGGATGAGGAAAGGGGAGAAGCAAGTGATGGAGAGGAGTGTAAAGAAGGGAGTGTTTCTGTGGCAAATGAGGAGGAAGAAGATGAAAATGAAGAGGGAGAAAGTGGTGAAGAATCAAGTGCCAGCAGTGTGGAAGAGGATGAGCAAAGCCGGACGAGTGACATTACAGAGGTAGAAGAGGAGGAAGAAGAAAGTGAGCAAAACAGCGAGGAGACGAGCAAAGGAGGGAGTAACTCTGAGGAGAGTGAAACAGCAGAGGAAGAAGGAAATGAGACTGAAGAGCAGTCTAGAGAAAGTGGTGTGAGTGATGATGATAATGATGATGAAGAGGAAGAAGAAGAAGAGGAAGGCAAAGAGGCCAGCGACTCCACAAAGACTGGAGAGAGTGAGGAAGATGATGAGGATGAAGAAAAACACTCAGATGAGCTGACAGATGAGAGTGAGGAAGATGAAGATGAAGATGATGAAAACAAGAAACCTGGTGATTCAAGTGTTGAAGATGAGGAAGAGGAAGAGAAGGAGGATGACGAAGACAATGAGGTTGATGACAGCAAGGAAGAACAAGGTGATGATGATGATGATGAGGAGCAAGAAGAGTCATTAGATGAAGAGGAATCTGAGAAAGAAGAGAAGGAAATGAGTGAGGAGGAAGAAGACGGTGAGGAAGAGGCAGCAGAGGATGAAGATGAAAGTGAAAATGAGGGGAAAGAAGAAATGAAAGAGAAAAGTATAGAGCCTGAGGAGGAGGAAGATGAGGAGGAAGGAGAAGAAGAAGGGAAAGATGAAGAAAGCGAAGGAAAGAAATATAATGAGTCAGAGAATGATGAAGATGAGAGTGACAAAGGTGAGGGAGAGGAAGGAGAGGAAGAGGACGAAGAAGAAAAAGATAATGAAGAAAAAGGAAAGGCTGCAAATGTCAAAGATGATGAGGAAGACAGTGAAGAAGAGGAAGAGGAGGAAGAAGAAAAAGATAATGAAGAAAAAGGAAAGGCTGCAAATGTCAAAGATGATGAGGAAGCCAGTGAAGAAGAAGAAGAAGAAGATGAAGAGGAAGAGGAAGAGGAGGAAGATGGGACAGAAAATCAGGAGGAGGAAGATGGTGGTGAAGAAGAAGAAGAGGAAGAAGAAGAACAAGAAGAGGAAGAAAAGGAAGAAGAAGACGAGGAAGAGGAAGAGGAAGAAGAAGAAAAGGAAGAGGAAGAAGAAGAGGAAGAGGAAGAAGAAGAGGAAGAAGAACAAGAAAAGGAAGAATATGAGGAAGAGGAAGAAGAAGAGGAAGAAGAACAAGAAGAACAAGAAAAGGAAGAAGAAGAAGACGAGGAAGAAGAAGAGGAAGAAGCACAAGTTAAATTACCAAAATCAAAGAAAGTGGACAGAGTTAAACCTCCTCCAGTTGCTCCTCCAGACAAAATAAAGAAGGAAAAACCCAAACCTGCACCGAGGACTGAGCAGAAGAACAAACAGAACCCTCAGCAGTTTTGGAACAATGTGCTGCCACAGTACCTGGACCTGCAATGAAGATATGTGACAACATCTACAACTGAGTGGACGCACAAGCACTTGACTGCAGGACAAATGAAAAAGTCCCATTTAATGGAAGAAACTGCCGACAGTGAAGAGAAAAGAGATAAACAGACTGTACAGGATGATGGGCTGGAATCTGCATGAGAAACAAACCTGAAAAACACAAAAATGTTCCTGATGCAAAAAGAGCTTTAATTCCCAGTAATCTGAAGGTTTTTTTTTTTTATTATTAAGACTAAACTACTCTAAAACTAAAAGACAAAACTGACTGTTCCTCTAGTGAGAATTTTACACCATATTTACAATATATGGACCAATTAAGATGGAACATGTTTTTTACTCCGCCCCCAAAAGAAAGATGAGGGTGTTTTTGGTTCGTTTTTTTTTTTTGTGTGTGTGTTTGTTGGTTTGTTTTTCAGCAACTTTATGCAAAAACTACTGAACCAATTTCCATGATATTTTCAGAAAAGATGCGAGGTGGTTCAGAATAGATCCCATTAAATTTTGGTGAATGTAGGTCAAAGGTCAAGGTCACCAAAAATGTGTTT
>JAPTYQ010000015.1:16823502-16833662 GCA_029814465.1 Ostorhinchus cyanosoma | reverse complement strand
ATTGATATGACATTTATTATGATACTTACTGATATCCACTATTATGAGTTTTGTAAGGTAATTTCCTGAACTGATGAAAGAAGAGACTACTCATTTTATGAAAACTGAAAACCAGCCCCATGTTGTCTAAATATTAGTCATCACTATTTCCTGCCCACTGCTCATTTTTTAATTCATTGCCTTGATGCATCACTGTACTTCAGTATCTCTATTGCTCATCAGGGCTCTTGTGATTTTGAATTTGCTTCCCTGTATAACACTATAAAAATAATCAAATAAAAATGCTGATTGAAGTGGTGATGGTCTGGCCTCTTAAAGCTGTGCCATGCCTCTTAATGGAAATGAGCTCAGTTTGACTGGACCGAGCAGCAGTCTGTACAGATCCAAACTCAATTTAATTTAGTTTCTGGACATTAAGTTAAGTCAGAGTATCCACCTACATTAAGGTTAACACTCCAGTGCAGAGACAAGAGCAGAGCCTGTGTCGCTGATAACTGCACTGCCAGGTCTTATTACCTCCAAACGCCAAGGAGGTTATGTTTTCATCAGGGTTTGTGTGTTTGTTTGTCTGGTAGCAACATAACTCAAAAAGTTGTGGAAGGATTTTGATGAAATTTTCAGCAAATGTTGATACTGACACAAGGAACAAATGGTTACATTTTAGTGGTGATTGGGGGGGGGCTTTTCTAGTTCATTCTGCATTCACAACAGGCTGATGATCTTATACTGTGATCAATCTTACAGACGTCCACCATGTGTCACTTCAGTCAATAAAGCTTCTGTCACTGTATTACAGAATTTAATGAGCACATGATGTTTTACTTTTTGTAAAAAAAAAAGAAATATACTTTTATTTTTACCCTGCACCCTGAAGGAGAGGCAAGGGTTATTATTTTTGGTTTGGTTTGTTTCTTTGTTTAATTTTTTAACACTAGCAGCAAAACTATTGGTTGAATTCATACCAAATTGGGTTTATAGATTGCCAGAAGAGACCCAGAATAGATCTCATTACATTTTAGGAAAAGTAGGTCAAAGTTTCATTTTTTTATGATTTTTTTTTTTATTTTCCCATGGCCTTGGCACCACCTGGTATTTTATTGAGTTACTGCTCCCTGCCAATAACACATTTACTGAGTTCTGTAATAACCTTGCTTCTAGTTATTATTTTCATACCAAAACAGTGATTAATAGTATGAATAGTATAATAATTATTGTAGCAGTGCTGTTTCTAAATTGTCTGTACTGTACACTTCATTCCAAAACTGAAAAGAAAGGATCACAGTTGAAACAGTGGATCCAGACTGTGATCAAAAACATAATAGGGTCTTTTGGTCAGATCACTCACCCCTATTAGTATGGAAATGAGGTAAAGTTTATTTATAGAGTGTATTTAAGCATAGGATAAGTAGAGTATAAGATAAGAGGGAAAAAACAGAAAACAGTAAAAAAATACAGGAAGATGACAAACTACAACAAGAGTGGAATAAATGCAGTTATAGGAAAAAAAGGTGAGTGTGTATTTCAACTTTCAACTAAAAATAGAGATGGAAAGAGCGTATCTAGTAAATAAATGACAGCTCGGAGTCACGGAGCAGCACCTTGACCAAAGGACTTCAGCTTTAAAATAAATCCAATGCTGAAATATCTTAAAGGCAAAATATGCGACATTTTCCTCACTCATGTAATAATCCTGGACATCATCACCTCTGAGCCTCTGTCAGTGTGTCATGTGTATATTTACCTGCAGAGACTCCGCCTTCTGCTTGTATTCTCTATTTGCCTCTCGTTCTGCTGTGGGATGTCCACGCATACCGGCATCCCAGCATCGTGCAGTGTGTACAAGTGGAACTACATAAAAACAAATGACTCCAGCCGCTCAGCTTGACTGTAATCTGTGTGTAGAATATTCCAACAGTGTTTTTCAAAGGTATAGGTGGGCTTATTTGTGTTTTTATAATGTAAACACTGCGACAGAATCGAGAATAAATCATTTCAAGGTTTTTCCTCTCACTATCAGCGCTCACTCTCTTAAAGCAGTTTCATGCTCATTCTACCATCACTACTGTCTTCCTCATTAATTAGGTGAAGAAGGGCCAAGGTTAACGGTTCTTTTGATGAAAACAAACCAGATATGCACATATTTTGCTTTTAAAGTGTAATACTACCGAATACCACTGAGATGCTCCTGTAGACTTACTTTAACAGAATGTCAAAGTAATTCTAAGTCTAAGTTATTCAGCTCATTTTATTTATTTTATTTGGGCCCACAAATAAGTGATCTAGCACTATATTCAGTTCTTTGCTAAGACTTCAGGCAAAAAACAAAGGCTTTATTATCTGCCCTCTTGGGTTCACTTGATTCCCTCTTACAGTTTGAAAGCTAGAATTTGGCATTAGCTCCACTGCTTTTGTCCAAATATAGTAACTTCCACTGCCAAAAACTGCAACATAGCCATCACTGAATTGTGAATAACTATCTTCAAAATGGGTAAAAATATTTTATACAGTTATAGTCTATGGTCATTATTGATCTATGGCCATAATGGTGCAAAAGAAGTGTGCTTTTGATCTATGAGAGAGAAGCTGATTACTGAGACATATGAATAAGATATAGTATATAGAGGAGCTGAAGTGGATGAAAAAGCGATGTGAATTAGTTATGGTACATAGAGAATAGGACTCCACTCATTCATTCATTTTCTGAACTGCTTATCCTCCAGAGGGTCACGGGGTATTAATCACAGTCTATCCCTGCTACAAGAACCTGTCGTCTGTCCATCACAGTGCTGGAAAAGACAAACATTCACATCTACGGGTGATTTAGATTGGCAGGTTAAATCTATTAAAGTGCATGCCTTTGGACAGAGTACCTGGAGATGATTTCTGAACTCTCTTCATTACTACCCAGTGAGTATCTGATATCAATTCAACATCAATAGGACAATTTGATATCAGGTTTCATGTCATATTGATGTGGAACTGACATCAGATGTCCACTGGGTAGCATAGATCTTTTCTCATGACAAAAGGAATGCAAAATGAATGGCATTAGATTAACGAGAAGCATAGCAGCTCCTGAGTTTTCAATCACATCAGATAATCTTCATTATCGGTTTGATTCTGCAACAGAGAAGACATTTGGGGATTGAGACGATGCTTGAAAGCTCCATGTTCCCAGAGGCAGCCTGTGCAGTGAGTATTGTTTCTAAACTCAACAGTGAACTTAAAAAATTGTACTTGAATTTATGCAGAAATGTGTAAATGAATAAAACAAGCACATGACTGTTAATGTGAAAAGGGTGAGGTACACTGGAACATCCTCCACATACTATATCATACGCAGCAACATAGACCTTTGACTTCTGATCGGCTCTCTTTTAAAGCCAGGGAATAAATTGCAAAGCTTCTTCACCTTCATCTTTTTTCCTCGATAATTTCCCCCAGGCTCTACCTTTTCTAGCATATACGATAACACACAGTGCCCAAAGGGAGCTTTGAAAAGCAGCATGTCCAAATCATTAATAAATAATACAAATTGCCCATTTCATGTAACAGACAGCTACATGCACGGCCATTTCTGAACAGTCTGGAGACCCACAGGAAACCACCTCTTAAGAAGCATGTTCTAAAGGAGCTCAGAAAAAACACTGACAGCTCACATCAGGATCCACCACCTCTTAACCAACAAACCTACATTTACTGATCAAACACTTAGCAAGTTATAAACACATATATCTCATATATACTAAAGTAATCAGGAGCTATATGTAGTGTTTGTACCGTTAAATAATCAAATAGGAACTATAAGTGTCATTAATTATCATTAGTATCTTGAAAAGCTTTGGTTACATATAAAAAAAAAGCATAGCATCACCTTTATGGTATAACATGACACCAGTAAACCACAGTGTGTTCTTCTGTGTTGATGTGAAAAACCTTAAATTCCCACATGGTTCTTCACCGGATGGGGGACGACCTCCCTCTGAATAGTTAATGTGACATGGAAGGCAGATGTGGAATGGCAGTGAATGTCTCTGGCGGCCACTAAGCAGCGGGTCATTTAAAGTCAACCACAGACTGCAGCCAGCCAAAACAGCATTATACACAGAAAATGGCAGGCTATAAGGAAAACATCAATTATTCATGAATAAGGGTCAGTACTGACACGCTTTACAGCTGCTTACACTGGTATCACGGCACACATCAGTGAATACATTATCTCTTGTATGTGTTTCTGGTCCAGGAACAGTGGACATGGTACACACAAACATGTACTAGAACCCAAAAGAAAGACATAGTCGGCACGGTACAGAAAACACAAAGCAGCAAATGTTGAAATGTACTTGTAACTTTATATTTCAGTGTTTGACAAAGGTTTCTATCAGCTATAGATCAGTGACAGAGCATATTTACTCCTTTGCCCTTTATTCACTGAAATACATCCAGGTTCTTCTAATCTTTTTATTCTGTTCTGCACCATAGAAGCTGCAATATCCATTTCCCTCGACTCGTTCTTTGAGGAACATTGTTTTTAAATGTTTCAGTAATTCCCTTTCCTCATTCTTGCTCCTAAAGAACTCGACCTCTCTTAGATGTTGCTTTCATTGCAAATCATGACATTCACCTGCTTGTGTCACCTATAGTCTTTAAACTGTATATTTTGATACTGAACAAGCAGTCTATCATTCTAACAGAGCTATTACTGCACTAATATTTGATAAAAAGGGAATAGTACAACATGAAATGACAATAAACAAAATTAACATAAGCATTAAACACCAAAATGAAAGACTACAGGTGTGCTTTTGTAAACTCTTTTATGAATAACTTAAAACCCCCAATATGGTCTGGTTTGTTCAACTTTCAGGATCAAAAATCTGCCTTTAAAGTGGAAAAAAGATAATGATGTGCTATTTATTGGGATAATTATCAATATGGTCTGATAAGCCAGCATCACTTCAACTAACATCTGTAGTTCAAGGTAATTCAGTCACATTTGTGGGACATACCTTTATGTTTATGTCATCATAAATAACATGCACTGTGTTATTGTCTCACTTTGTATTATGGCATACTTTTATGCCTATCACACACACACACACACACACACGCACACACGCACACACACACACACTGCTGTTATTGCTAATTAATGTTCAGAGATGTAGCTACAAATAACCCCTGTCAAATACATAATTCACACCGGTTAAAAAAGCAGTTTGAGAAATTCACTGAGCCTTTTAAAAAACACAGAAAGGTTACGGAAATGCGACAGTGATAACATATCAATCATTTGGATCTTTTCGTTTCCTGACAATGAAAAAGTTAAAATGTCATTCACATAAACTCTATCTGTCTATGGAAGCAGCATCAGACTTCCAGTGAGGCTCAGTGATGTTACTCACTCTCAGGAAGTTCTTTTTTCTCTGCAAATGATGTTTGACTGGTAAATAAAAAGATCATTTATGCCATCAGAAATGAAGACCTTTCACTGCCATGATATCATATTACACCATGATTAACAAGCAAAGCAATAAAATAAGATTATAATGTTGATTGACTTAACTAATGTAATGTTTGTTTATTGCAAATTTTCAATGTTTCTAATTTAATTTGCATGCAAATTGTCATAGTACTGGTGTTTTAAATGGTGCATTTTATACCATAAATGTGTTAAAAGATGCCATCACTGTATATTTTAATGCCTAAATGTGTATCCTCCAGGGAAAAAGAACTATTTCCTCCTGGAAAAATGATCATGAAAAGAATAGACTTTAAAGACACTCAGGATGTTAAATGGCCAAATGTCTGTATTTAAGAAGTAATGCCCTTGGGAAATATCACAACAACAACAGCAGATGCAGCCATGATAAAGCTGCGGGAACAGACATTAAATTATATTGCTCCTCTAAGATGATGAGATTGAGAACAAAAACCCCTGAGATGGATTTCTTCACATAAAACTTTGAGAGTCAGACCAATCAAATTTTAACAGTGAGTCTGCTCTGAGACAACGAACGCACTGAGAGCACTTCTTAAGAAGCACTAAGCGAGCATATGGTACTTCCATGCTTTCACAACAGAAAATAAATGGCTTAAAGTAACTGCAGATATGGACAAAGGCCCATACAGATGCTTTTGTATCTGAAAATGGTTTCCAGCTATCCCAGCTTATCACAGCTAGAAGGAAATGAAGCAAATAAGATTTATCCCGTTATCGCAGCAGTGTATCTTCCTGCATGTAATCCACTTCCTGTGATCGGATGTGGACCTGTGTTCACAGTGAGGTGCAATCAATACACTGCCACTGTCTTTGCAGAGAGCTCAAAGATGAGATCTGGCATGTTAGAGAGACTGGACAGGTTACTGGGAAGAGACGAGGGATAGGTTCGGATGAGGAAACCACAGCGCCTTTGATGGTACATGACAGGTTTGTCCGAGTGGAAAGTATCCCTTGCTGTGTGTACTTTCCATTTAAGTGCTGACCTCTCCGTCTTTTCCTTTTTTCCTCATTCTTTGTCTGTCTCTTACTTGCGCACACGCACACACACACACTTACACACACACACACACTTACACACACACACACACACTTACACACACACACACACACACACACCTCAGGGCAGATAACATATCCACATCACCACAGTGCACTAATGACACCTCCCTCAGTCTGGAGGCCGTTCAGACACACTGTGCATGTCAGTGTCAATCACCCATGGATCTGTCACCTTCCATACCTGTTACATCAATAAGTCTGCAGCAAAACAGCCTGTTTGAGTTAGTCAATCACAATCCAATTTAAACTATAATTACTTTCATGGCTCAAAGGCAATCAAGCAACATTAGACACTGATAAGAAATACTCACCTCAACAAACCTTTGCGTTTCTTGCCTGATTTGTCAACAGAAAGGCAAGCGACGATGACACTATGAGCTAATACTTCATGTGTTTTCAACTACTGCTGGTTGAAAACCTGGCTGTCATTGGCCCAGTTCAGACCTGGCATTAACACGATCAGATCCACCAAGGGTTGTGATCGGCTTTATAGCTCGGGGTTGGTGTGCCCTTGAGCAAGGCACTTAAGCCCTGGTTTGCTCACCTGGCACCTAACAAGGCAGCCCACGGCCCCTAGTCTGCAGTGTGCGGTGTGTTCTACTAGGGAGGAGTTAAAAGCAGATGTTAAATTCAGCATGTGTTGCATATACAATATAATGACAAATAAAGAGTGGTCTTCTTCTTCTTCTTCCTCTTCTGGCTTTGAAATACTTTATACATTTAATTCTGTGTGTCTTCAGTGAATTAAATACTACCAAAAACTTTTAAGGTGGAATGTTTTCTTGTCTGATACTCACTGAATGAGGTAACATCGTGACTCAATGTCAATTTACCTTTAATGTAAATATGATAACTTTGACCATGCTTGTTTTTAGAGGCTCTCTCACATGCTGATTTAGTAATGACTGACTCTTAAAAAAACTTTAGACGTGTATAAGAATTGGGAGAATCCTATGAAGCACTAGTGACACACTTCTGTGGGCTTTTCTTGTATCCTTAAAACACTTTGAATTCACACCTGTGTTTTGCTTATAGGGAGCGTCAGGATCCTTCCTCAGGACAGACTCATGTTCACACTCCAAACAGAACATGGACTTATGTGTCACAGACCACCTTCGTAAGTCTCCTGAGTGACTTTCACACCTGCTAGAGGAGTTACGTACTTCTGACTGGATAATCACTCAGGATAATCACTCTGTTAACGCCTGGTCTAAATAGATGTAATACTGTCAAATGTGTGATATTTGTTATTTTTTTCTGGTGTTTAATACTTTATGTTGTTCTGCTGATATTCTGTTCTTTGAAATAACTGTTTGTTTATTCAGCAAAAAGCCACTCATCTGAAACACTATTGATGGATAGACGTGTAGAAGAGAAAGCGTAAGCAGAACTTATCCACATCTCTCTCTCTCTCTTTTTTTTTTTTTTTTAAAACATGGCCAATTGATGCTTTAAAGACAGACTGTGCACCTTCATCCACATTTGAGCAGCAGTCACATCTTGCTCTCTCTCTCTCTCTCTCTCTCTCTCTCTAGGCATCTTGCCATGCATTTCAATGTAACCATTCAGAACAGCTATAAACACTTACATCTTTAGACACTGTTTTGGGTTGACACGTTTGTGTGAAGCAGTCCTAAAATCCAGATGACTGAAAGGTGTGGAGATGCTCTTTGACAGTTTGACAAGCACTTCAAAACAAAATAGGAGACCTGTCTGCAAATGTAGCAACACGAGTCCTTTCACGAAACAACAAAACTCTGTGCTTGACCAGTATCATTGTTTAAAGCAATTCCTCTTCAACCGTGGCTAACGTTTAAAAAGCTGCCCTTACAGCCATGCTGCATACATGTCACAGCTACCGTATCATTACAACTCTCAGAGAGGCCATCATCGGTAATGACCTATCCAGCCTACGGGCCTCTACAGTTCCTACAGAGCTCAATGGAGCGGAAAATAGGAAAACAATCCAGCTGAGTTTGTGCTTCTAAAACCTTACCCCTATGATGCTGCCTCTACTTTCTGATGCCTTTCAACATCACTGACCTTGTCACATATCCCATAGTCTACATGCTACTAAATGTCCTCGCACTGATAGGTTGTTTCTTTCACACACAAATTGGTAAAGCAAAGCCACCGTGAGCTCCAGACAAATACACTGTGAAAGTGCATCATCCACAGACAATGGATGATTAGTGACTGGTGGTAACTGGTGGAATGAAAGAAAGACAAAAACAGGATCTGAATTTTAAGGAAAAAGCAAAAAAAATAAGGTGTAACTTTGTTTTCTCCTTTCTGTACTTCACAGCAGCACTTTAAAATGAAACTGTGTGTGAGAAATACAAAATAAAAAACTTAGAGCCTCCAGGAGATCAGACATAGCCTTACATTCAGGCTTAGAAACTCGTTTGATGAAAATGCTTTCATTTCTTAATGCTGTGCTGTGAAATATAACTAAACACTTACATTAGAATTGCATCACCAATCATAAAAAGGTCTCCATTTTTTCCGCTGCTAAATGAGGAAAACACTAGATTATGCAGCCTTAAAATATAAAATATACTGATTCAAGAGCTTGTTTGGCCTTAAAATATAACCTTAGCTGTGTACGATAGAAACTCTTCAACATATGAACAATCTTCTTTGAATATCTGACTATAATGATCTAGTTTTTTCTCTCTTAGCTGCTTTTATATTCCCACTTCAGTCATTCACATCTGAAAGGTTAATGTTTGTAACTCTACCCTCATATTCGTCATCCTTGCGTCAGCTAATGTGATTAATTAAAACAGAGCATCAGCCTGTGTGCGCGCTGCAAAAACAGCCCTACTAGAAGGACATCAAATACTCTGAAACATAACCCAATTATCTTGTATTACCCTTCTACGCCTCTTAAAACTGGAACAAAAACCTTACCATTGAAAGACCACATTGGACCTTTACATGAGACGAAATGCCAAATTTGAATTAGATTTAATTTAAGGCGGATGTTTAGCCTTGAATTTTGCTGTTGTGAACACGGTCTATTTCTTAAAATAAGGTAAACAATCTCAGTCTTCTGCTGCAGTATTATGCAAACCATAGTTTTTTCTTGTTAGTGGTAAAATATAGCTAAATTAGTTGGTAATATAAGAAAAGAAAAACATGAAAAAACATGAGCTTTGAAAGATATAGAATAATTTCCCGGAATCAAAGGTTGTTTTTTTTTTTAAAAAAGGAGATAAACACTAGCCTCCACATGTAGTATTTTTTATTCCAAACTCCACCCAAACCAGCAATGAATGAACACTACAGTGAGTATCCACAGAATACATCCCTCACTGGTTCAAGTATAAAGCTCATTGTTTACACACATCTATAGTATGGTATCAAGTTTTATCCTTAAAATAAAAAAATAACAGTGAAAATAAATATTGTGTCAACTGATAGTTTACATCATAGCTCTGTTAGCTTAGCTCTGGTTTTAGACAGAAAACAGACACAGTTAAACCATAAATCATCTCCATTTTCTGTACAGGTTGTGTTGTCAATAGCTGCACTAAAGATTTGCTTGGAATCGTCCAACAGTTCTGGGGTACATCAGCCAATGTCTGCTCTGCTG
>JAPTYQ010000015.1:16770969-16781043 GCA_029814465.1 Ostorhinchus cyanosoma | reverse complement strand
AAAGAAAGAAAGAAAGAAAGAAAGAAAGAAAGAAAGAAAGAAAGAAAGAAAGAAAGAAAGAAAGAAAGAAAGAAACTTCTTTACTGTGTAAAAAATGGTACTGCTGATGAAGTTCTCCCTTTCGAGCTGGAAATTAAGAATTATCTACTGTTTATTTGAATGTTTTATGATGGTTGGGTGTGTTTAGTATTTTAGACAGATAGATATATCTATATATGTATAGATATAGATCTATGCAAGTCAATGTAATATAGTTTGCATATATGGTTGCATATATTCCAGATACACATTGTACATTGTCTCAGCTAAATACACAATAATTCAATAAATGTATCTTCGTGCATTCTTGTATTTATACCTGTACCTCAATACATACATATAGGCTAATTAACAGGGTATATACCATGAACCTGCATATATCAAAAAACAAAATATCCAGCATAGAATAAGACAATGATATTATCAGTGGTCTAACAATGTAAATGTAGAGATCATGTGGAGGAAAAGCTTTCCTGGGGCCAGTGGAAGGGAAGGAGAGCCTGTTGATGTCTCAGGTTCTACACAGACTTAGATGTGGTGAAGGATGTTCAGGAGCTGGACGGGCACCAGTGAGGCTCTGGACATCTTCAACAGGCTTTAGAGGACATTAGTGAAGGCAGTCACTGCAGTAAACTGCTGCTTGTTAGTGTTTTACAAATGATGTTGGTTAATTAATGTGTTTCTTGCATTTGACTGTTCTACTGGGTGTTTTTTGTCTGTATTAGTGAGAATATGGTCTATGCATGAAGGAACAAGTCACAAACTAAATTAAAAATGAATACATTTGCAGGTTTTCAATGAAGGTTCTAAAATGTCTGAAAACAAAAGTTATCTAAAATGAAGTTCAGTGCAGTGGATGTAAAAGTGGACAAAGTTTGCATGTAAATGATAATACTGAAGCAGAAACACTTCTAATGCAGTAGTTAAGTGGAGGCAGCCCACTCCTTGACATTCCACGGGGGTGACAGTGTGGGTGGAGGGTCTCACCTCTATGCCCAGCTTCTGTTTGAGCACCAGAGCCGCGCACAGGTATCCAGCCCGTCCCACAAACAGCTCATCCGAGCCGCACTCCAGAAAATTAATGGGCGCACACACCTCCCACAGGTTACGAAATTTGGTCAGCGGCTTAACAAAATCAGCCAAGCCCATGGATTTATAGATCAGAGCTGCCACGGCGTAGATCCCCGCCCCACCGAGCAGAAAGGCAGCACGCATGTTCTTGTCTGGCTCCGCGTCAACGGATCTGACTGACACGTCGATGATCTGCTTTGCCGCCTTCAGGTACGCGTCCCGATGCTCGGAGAACAGAGGACACTCGCTGACATGATAGAGCATGTAAGCCACCCCTGCCGGACCATCGTACAGCCCTCCGTCACAGTCGCTGATGTCGAGGGGAACCTTCTTGACTATTTTATCCACGGTGGCGGCCACGGCAGGAACGATGGCCTCGGCGCTCTGTCCTGGGAGCAGCGCACCTTTGTAGTCAGAGAAACGGTTTGCAAAACAGCGGTTGTTTTCCATCACCGATGAAAAGGCGACATAAACGGCCCAAGGTGCAGGCACTAAAACCGCAGACAGCCTGAGTGGAATCCTGCTCAAGGTATCCGAGGATGACAGGACACACACACGTTGATTGCTCCTCCAATCCCATCCGCCCTCAGCTGATTGGATGTCAGTCAACAGGATGATGGCTCAGCTTCACTCTGGCCTCATGGGACCACATTGACCTGCACTATTTAGGTCTATTTTGAAGTGGCCTCTTTTAATACTTACAGCCTACTTTTATTGAAAATCATTTGCAAAAGTAGATTAAAGACCCAGTGCTAATTGTGTGTCAGTTCCCAAGTGAATTTTACTCTCAATTTAGCTTTTTTTTTCAGTGATTTAGCACCATTTATTATAATATTATTATATATTTTTCAGTTTTCCTTATAAATCATGTATTTTCAAGGATCAATGTTTTTTTTTTATTATCATTTCCACTGTGCACTTACAATGAGATTTCGTTTCTCAATCTGTGACTACAGTTCAAAATCAATATCAATAAATAAATAAAATGGAATAAAAGCATCAAAAAATTGATAAAAGCATTATGTGTTTTACTTAATTTAGATGTTCATGAAAACAGTTCATTTCAAGGTTATTATATCAAAACTGTGAAAACTGAAGAAAAAGATATTTTTTCAGTAAAATCTTTCATTACCTGAACATAAACCCAGTGTCTCCATCCACTGTCATTGATCCAACTCCATGGGTTTTACTGGTGAATCAATATTATAGAAGATGAAGTTGTTGCCACGGTAACTAAGGAGCCTCTGAACACCCAAATGGATCATGGTGAGCACAAAAAGATGAAAAACTGTATTTTACATGAATTATTGACATGTATTAATGGATCAACAGGTACGAAACAGTTTAGATCAGTAGATGGTTTTGGTCAAAGGTGGATGTTTGGGTCTTTATGTGTTAAGTTGTAACAGAGTCTGCCTACTTCCTTTCAGTAGTGGAAGAAGTATTCAGATTTGATACTAACACTACTGTCCCCAGGGGTCTCTCACCAGGGGTTTGGAGAAAATAACATCATCACATTCACATTAGGCTCCACCTCCTCAGTAATGTAAACCATGGAAACCTTAAAAACATCACTCTACAGACATGTTTCAAAATCCTGCTCACAATAGATTTTACGATTTCATGCAAGATTTATGAGAAAGGTGCCAGCCATATTATGTATTTTAATATTTTTAATAACAGTTTTAGATTTTTCACCCTCTTTGATACACAAATACAAATAAAATATAATTTACTTTTTGGATGGAAGTATATTTACTAGCAGGTCTGGTACCTGGACCAAACCATTTCATGAAATAAGGGGGGGCGTCCAGAGGCTGACTGGATTTTATTATTTCTTGTCAAAAACAAAACAATGCAAAGAACAGTGCCTTTGCTGTTATACAATTATCATATAATGACTAGTATATGTTAGCATTTGGATTCATATTACTGTTGCATTAATGTGTATGTTTTGCTCTCATTTATAACCTACATTATTATTTAGGGAACAGCTCTGTTGAACTACTTTTTACTCTTCAGTATTTTAGTCCACACCAAGACGTGTTCATTGTGGAGTCCTTTGAGAACTATGAACACCTACAAAGTTACGAGCCCAGAAAAACAGGCCTGTTTTTAGCTTGGTGACAGTATATTTTCCAGTTAATCCAGTGGCTGATTTATCTTATAAAGGAGGTGAATTTGAAGCTCAACCCATATTGCAATGTAATGTAATATAGTTGGGTAAGAAGGACATTGTTTGTCGAAAATAGAAGTACTGAAGTATCTTGTATTTTTAGGGTAGTACTGGAGTAAACATTATTTTCCACCACAGTTTCACTTTTTCATTTAGGTAGAGGATAGGAACAGCCTCCTCCTGTTACCCAATAACCCATATGTTCACCGGCTTTTTTTTTTTTTTATTTCCATTCATTACTTCTGTTGTTGGCTTGTTTTATTCTTTGCTGAGTCACTACAACAATGACTAATTTCTCCAGGGGAGCCATTAAAAGTGTCACCTTTAATTTTTCAGTTCAATCCTTTTACCACCAGGTGGCGACAGCAGCTTTAGACCCAGTCAGCTGCTGTCCATGGTGCTGAAACTTATGGATTTATTATTATCTATCATTTATTATTATTAATTATGGATAGATATAGATTATACTGTAAGATTAGAACATTGTATTGACTATGGATTATTAATTGAATATCTATAGATGTAGTTAAACAATCAGTGAAAAAAGGCCGATCTATAGTCTGTCTGATGCTTTGAAACAATAAAACATTTGACTTTTTTTTCCCTCCAACTGATTTGCACATTTAAGGACACAGATATTCCCAAGTATCATTTATCACTTGGCTTTATTACTTTTTGTCATGCTGTGTGCCATTTCCATCATAACTGATGAGCCTATATAAGTCAAATTCACGCAAGAGAAGCTTTGAATGAAATTTTAATCTTTTTTTTAAAATCTCAATTCAGGAAAAGTTTTGAAGGAAAAGATTGTGAATGTCACGGAGATATGGATATAGACACAAATGTCATTTTATGGATTAGACCTAATCAAATTTTTAACCAAAAACATTAATGTGACAATGACTTATAAGGGAAAAAAGACGAGGAAAAAATCACAGTAAAATGAAGGCAAATCGAATTATTTTCTGCAAAAAATTAAATCATTTGAAGGCAAATAATAGCCTTCAGATAATTGAATTATTTGACACTTTAACGCTGCACTGTCCATTTCATATACTTTAATGGAAGTCTGTCCATTTCAATTAAAGTATGAACTGCACAGACACAAAGGAACTGAATAATAGAGAAAAAGAGGACAGCACCACGAAATTATGAAAAACAGCTTCAGTCAGAGGTCTGAAAAATCACAGTGGGTTGCATCTAGCCCATACTTGAAGAAGCAGACAGCATAATGAGAATCATCATTCAGACTGTGCCCCTGTTTATGAGTTCAGATTGAAGTGCAATTCAAGTAAAAGCACACTTTGTTTTCAGTCTTATAGAAAAACACAAACGATATAAACACATTTTGGGGGCAATAGCACTGCAAACTACACACAGCAATTTTCTTCT
Organism: Ostorhinchus cyanosoma; assembly: GCA_029814465.1. Lineage (NCBI taxonomy): Eukaryota > Metazoa > Chordata > Actinopteri > Kurtiformes > Apogonidae > Ostorhinchus > Ostorhinchus cyanosoma. The sequence continues at coordinate 16,776,365 of JAPTYQ010000015.1, read as the reverse complement.
TTGAAAAAAAAAGATGCAATGTGCCTAAAGTTCTCAGACTGGAACAGAGCAGTCTAGAAAATTAAAATGGTTCACGCTCAGATTAGCATATTTTCCTCTTTTTCTTAATCTGCTGCCTTGATAACAGAAAATTCAATTTGCATTTATATTAGAATTGACATTTGTTCCAAGTGGTGCAATCTGATTGTGGTCTATATTGTTCATCCTCCTGGGATGTGAGATAGGAGAATGAACAGGTTAGATGAGGTTAGTTTAATATAGACCAGAAGTATTAGGCCTCATAGATGACTGACAGGCAGAAGAGCCTCTCCACGAAGAAGAAGCCATTGAATATTTTGTTTTATTCAGGATCAGTAAGCACCTCAAGTGGATATTCCCTTTTCATTTCATTTGTAAAAACCTGCAAAATCAAATGTACATGGAGATTCTAAGTTTCAGTTTATTGTCATTGCAATAAAGACAATGAGATGTCTTTGAACCACCCAACAGTTGGTATCACACCCCCCAGTGTTAATGCAGCTGTGGCACCTACAATGGACAGCCCTTGAGAAAAAAAGCATTTGTCCCTTTGGAATGGCTTTGGACACCCTATACATCCTTCAACCCCATGCAGCTTTCAAAACTGGAACTCAACCATTTTGTGGAATCATAGTTGAAAGAGTGACAGTGCTTCAGGAACTCCAAGCTGTTAGTAATGCCCGTGCTCTCCTTTTTGGCATCATCTACACTCAAAAAAGTGAACCATGGCAGTTTATGTTCACAATTCAGTTTCAATTAACACATAAAAAAGGTGTTTGTTGATTTTTTTTAATATAGTAAACTATATGTAATGTATAATATAGTAAGCTATATGTAATTATGTCTGATGTTACCCCTGTTGAGTATTTATGTGTTTAGTGAATTACTGGGATACCACTCCTATCCAGTAGGAGGCGGAATGAGGCCACATTGACTTATGATGTTTCAAAAGGACCGCTTGAAGAACAGGTGTTATAGTTGATTCAACCACATTAGTGGAAGAACTTCAACACACCTGAGTGTGGAGCAAAGACCTGTGACAGAAGGGAGGAGTGAGAATCTGTCAGAGTCTAAGAACAAGACTGTATGAGAAAAGCTGAGATTTTTTTTTTGCCTTATATTAATAGTGTTTTTTGTTTGTTTTTCTTTTTTTTTTTGTTTTTGTGTTTACGAAATTTCAATTGGACAAACTGAGTTCAATTAAAACTAATACAACCACGTCAAGTTACTGTCGCTTTAATGTAGAACTATATCCAGTTCATTTGCTGAAGTTAACCACATCAGTGATCATATAAGTTTAATATAAGCTTTAAACATAAAAAGAAAGTAACCTAATTAAGTTTAAGTCAAGTCTCTGATGATCAATATACTTCAATCTATTGAGCAAATTGTGTGAAAACTTTTTTTTAACATGCACTTAAAGTTATGTGGAACCATTTGAAACAACATTTTAAAGTAAATCCAACATATCTTTTATTTGTGTGTACATATCACCAAACTGTACGTACAACATAGCAGGTCAATAATACCTGTATATGGTTAGAACACCTTGATCTAGAATTGGTTGTTTTGTCCCAAATGATCCACATCTGTGCCGTGCATTCTTATGCCTTTTCTCCATTTAATATAATAACTGCAGAAACACGACTCTAAAGAAGCCCATCTAAAAAGATATATGACAATCACAGTGTAAAATTAAATAAGTGAAAGTAACGCCAGTAAAAATGGATGTTTGAAAGCTCTCAGAGGTTAGATGTGGACACTTTCAGTCCTCCTTTTGAGCAGGATTCATCCAACTGTGCGTAAAGTGACGCATGGCACAGGGTGAGGTTATGGAGTTTATAAAGCCAAAGGCATCAGCCGACATCAGACTCTTCTTACAGCTCTTTACCCTATGACTGCTATGTCTTTGGAGGTTTCTGTGGTGTTCCACTCAGAGGACAGCAGGTTTGTGAATGTGTCCTGGGACTCGGAGCAGCATCACCACATCTGGCTCCCTGGCATCGGCATCGCGGCTGTTTACGGGATCATCATCGTCGTCGGTCTCGTGGGAAACGTTACTTTATTGAAGACATGTCTGCTGGTGAAGTCTATGCGGACTGTGCCCAACTTGTTCCTGTCCAGTTTGGCTCTGGGGGACCTGCTGCTGCTGGTCACCTGTGCGCCCGTGGACGCCAGCCGCTACCTGGTGGATGAGTGGCTGTTCGGCCGCGTGGGCTGTAAACTCATCCCGTTCATCCAGCTCACCTCAGTGGGGGTCTCTGTTTTCACCCTCACTGCTCTGTCCGCCGACCGGTAGGCTACTGATCACAGCTGGACACATCAGCCCTTTGGTTTAGTCCAGAAATAGAATAGAACATATGGGTTTATTTCCTTCAAAGACTTTAAGAAAAAATGTAGGTTATGACACTGAAGATAATGACTTACAGACAGCACACCCAGAGACACCAAAAAGTTTACAGCTGTGGAAAAATATTCCACAACCACTGACAAATACATTCCAGCGTTTGTTCTTGACATTGCTGATAACTCTGGTGGACATATGACATATGACATATGAGTGGTCACTGCATGTTTTCCTGAAAATTAACTGTTAACAGGTCAGTTGAGTCCTGACAAAAGCATCTTCATGTTCCGTTTTTTTTTTTTTGTAATGACATTTTAGAAACACGTCTGAACATGACCCTGTATGTGTCTTAGATGTAGAACATCAACTTTTTTGCTGGCGACTTTTGATGTGATGATAATACAGTGATTCCTTTTTTCCTTTGGCACAGTATAAGACATACTGAAGGTCGACTCCAGACAATTGGACATGCATGGAAAACAGAACTGCAGTGCTTTGTCTGTTCAGCCTGAACCAACAAATACATGCACAATTGAACAATCAGTCCCCACATTTATGAACTATGAGGACAGATAAAACCCATACATTAGTTAAATGATAAAGCCTCTAACATTTCAATATAACTGCCTGAACTCAAATCAAAGGACAGACGTTGCCATATATTATACAACTGTAACATCCTATGATGGAAATCTGTGATTTGCAGTTTTGGGATATGGAAATCTAATTAATTTGACTTGAAATATTCCCCTTTGTTGATGTTGACTTCTCCCTTTGATTAACAAATCATGTCTTTGATTTCTAATTCTGGACCCTTTCAGTTCAGGAGAAAAATGCTATCTTCTGCTTCTGTCTTTTTATGTCTTCTGATATTAATCTTAAATTAATTTTCACTGTGGCAGCCTTTCATCTAAAGAAAGATAAACTCTGAAGGCTTTTGGCTGCAGTAGGAAATTGAGTCTTTCTCAGTACAAATTAGAGATCAGGAACCCTGTACGTTTGCAGTTATTTTTATGGAAACTATGAACAAGTGGCCATAGTTTTATGGAAATGTGCTCTCCCAATCAGGAGAATTATTGTTATTCCAGATTGAAATCTTGTCTTTATTTAGGTACAAGGCGATTGTGACACCGCTGGATATCCAACGGTCCAGTGCTACGCTCAGTATCTGTCTGCGAGCAGCGGCCATCTGGCTCGTGTCTGTGACTCTGGCCATTCCTGAAGCCATCTTCTCTGACCTGCACACCTACACCACAAGGAACACCAATGAGACATTTGTGACCTGCGGACCCTACCCCCACGCTGGGGAGCTTCACCCAAAAATCCACTCCACAGCCTCCTTCCTGATCTTCTACATCATCCCACTCTTCATCATATCCATCTACTACTTCTTCATTGCTCGCAGCCTGATCAGGAGCTCTTTAGACATTCCATCTGAAGGACACCTACACATCCAGAAACAGGTCTGAGTAGAGCTGCAACAAACTATTTTATTCACGACAGCGAGCTGTTAATCAGAAAGTAGTCGTTTGAAGACACTAGAAAGTAAAGCAGCTGTATGTAGTATTTTCTAACTTCAAATATTAACTTTTGTGTCAGTTCCCAAATGATTTTTCTTTCTATTTAACCTTTAAGTGGTTTTTCACCATTTATTATTATATGATCCTTTGTATTTGGCATTTTTTCAGTGAAAATCAGGCATTTTCCTATGTTTAATTTACTGATCATATGCTTGAATCCTAATTTTGATATTACATTTGAGGGTTATTATATCAAAAATAGAGACAACTGAAGCAGGCACCCAAAGCGCTTTATATAATTGATCTCACATTCAAACTACATGTACTTCATGCAATGTCATTTTTACATTCCAACATTACACACTACATTTGTAGTTTTTTGCACCAAACGGCCCCTCCGATCATATCATACAGATTCATACGACAGTGTGTGTGACACTGGAGGTGAAGTGTCTTGCTCAAGGACACAATGGCACATATAGGACAGAGCAGGATTGGAATTGCCAACCCCCTCCACATCCTGATCCACGGCCGTCCCACACTTCTGCAAGCGTTGATACCAGCCTTTAAATCCATCTGTGTAAAACTGAGGGTCATGTGATTCAAACCATGTCAGATCTATGTTTTTTTTATACAAACTTTTTAAGATAATGACAGAGACAGATGAAGATGTTCAGAAATAGTGTAGTTTATTATGTTACATACTGTTGATTATTTTAAAAGATTATTATTCCTTGTCTTTTTTTCTCTCAGATCAAGTCCAGGAAGCGTCTGGCCAAGATTGTGCTGGTGTTCGTTGGGTTGTTTGCCGTCTGTTGGCTGCCCAGTCATGTGATCTACCTGTACCGCTCATACCACTATGACCAGGTGGACACGTCGCTGGGCCACTTCATCACCAGTGTGTTTGCTCGCATCTTGGCTTTCACCAACTCCTGTGTAAACCCCTTTGCCCTCTACCTGATGAGCAAAAGCTTCAGCAAACACTTCAACCAGCAGCTCCTGTGCTGCCCTTCTCACCCACGGCTGTACAGTCAGAATAGTAGTTCAACAAACATGACCTCAGTCTGAAATATTGTCAGTCCTGTAGTCGAGGAGCACCATGTTGATCCTTCAGAGTACTCAGTCTCACTGGAGAATAAATCTAATGACAAAACTATAATCACTTAGAATTTAGCTTTTAGTCTTGTGAATATTGCTTTTTATTATTAGCACAAAAAAGTCAAAGAAAGTCCAAAAAAAGCAAAATAACAAGTGATGTAAAGCTTAATTCTTCTGAGTAAAAAATGTTTTTGTGCACGTTTCAGATGCAAAATGAAAATGGGCTTTTATTAATCACTAGAACTGCTCCAACAGTACTGCCATCATTTGCAGTCATACTCATTTACAAAGGAAACACATCATGCCTGTAGTATGTTTGTATACATATACATGTAGATATACATATACATATACATATACATATACATATACATATACATATACATATACATATACATATACATATACATATA
>JAPTYQ010000015.1:16754070-16766654 GCA_029814465.1 Ostorhinchus cyanosoma | reverse complement strand
AAAAGTTACTCTTTAGGTGATTATGTCTTATTTTAAGTGTGAGGTGATGTTTTGACTAGAAATGAGGAAAAATAAGACTTTTTCAGTGCATAAAACAGTAGCAAAGACAGTGATGATTACTCACTAATTATCAACATTATATTCCTTAAAAGTTAATTTGTAGAAAAATTTATTTAGAAAATAGCTGAAATGATATAATAGCTGCAGCTCTTTTTCTCACACACTTGTGCTAAACCTGTTGAAATAATCTGATCGACTGAGGTTTTGTTTTCTGAGAATCAAGACTAATGCCAACATTGCAAGATTGAGATCATTCATCTGGAGCCTTTTCTTGATAAACAATAATTTAAAAAAAAGACCCCAAAAAAATCTGCTTACTTCTGGTTCTACTGTAATCTACTATATTAATCGTTCTATGGAATATGGTTTTAGTAACGAAAGAGTGCATTGGGCGTTCATGTTGGGTAACTTTTTTTGTTTTTAAAAGTATTGCTCCTATTTCAGTCTTATTTTTTCAATCAGTGTGCATGCAGCTTTGGTATTTATTTTCAAAATAGAGACTTTTTCCATATATTTCACCCCAAAATGCTTTGATTCTGAAAAAAGGCAGTGTTTTCTTAGACAGTTATCAGAGGGTTGTAACTTCTCTACTCATGTACACACCTTTCTTTGAAGCCTCATGAATGGCCGATGCCAGCTGGTTTGTGGTGTGGATGCAGGTACTGTACTGTAAGATCAACTCCACACAAGCCACACTCCCACTGCTGCAGGAGTTAAACAGAGGTGTGGCGCCATCTGTTGACACCATGTCCACCTAAGGAGGAAAGCGTGAGAAGATGTAATCAAGTAAAAACTCCTGTGAAGAAAATTCCTGCTTTTGAAAATGACTCACGATCAAATTTTACATCAGGATAAAAGGAAAACAAACCCATGAATGAATCACTATTTTAATTAAATAATCAATTCAACTGCTCCAAAATGTAATGCATTTTATTTCACTGCAACATTTGACTTTGAAATCCACATTTCTGAATGTATAGTATCTGGATTATAGTGTTTATTGTTTATTGGGAATCCCCATCAGCTTCCACCTTCCTGGGGTCCCAGTTAAAAAGACATCAAAAATGTAAACGTCATTCATAATAAATGCAGTGACAATGCAGTAGAATAAATAACAGTAAACGCATCCGAGAAGTACAACTGTCAAATAGAGTACACCATTGATTTTAGTGTTGTTTTAAATGCATAAAAATTAGATGAGTCCCTCAGCCTTTTTGGCAAATTATTCCAGAGTTGGATTATATGAAAACTCTATAACAAACATTCTATATTAGAGCGTATATATCCACTCACCTGTTGAGTGTGACCATTGCTTTTTATATTTGGAAAGGATTTTTACTTCATCTTCATCATTCTATTTATATATACAGAGCATCTTCAGATCCTTAAAAAGTCTCAAAAATCAAGGTCTTAATTATCCTTAAAATCGATCTTTAATCCTTAAATCTGTCACTGAAATGTCTTAAAACTTCCAGAGACACAATAAATGACACTGTTACATTTGTTTTGCACATCTTTGTAAAGAACTTGTAATTATGAGTAATTAGTGTTTAGTATTTTATCGGAACAGAGATCAGAATGAGTGGGGTCTCCATTATTCATTCATAGGTGGAGGGGTTCAGGAGAGATGGAAATGTGCTGGTATCTGTGACTGGAACAGAGTTAAGACTGATTTAAGGAAATAACTCTGAGGCCCTTTACTGTTCTGTTATTATTGTGAATGTAAAAACGCTTTGAAAAATGTCTTAAAGAATTAGAAATCTGACTTTTTTAAACCTGCAGATACCTTGTAATATTGCTAATACTTGATGTTTAAAAACATTTTCCACAGATTTGGTGACTCATTTTGATTGAAAAAAGAAGAAGAAGAAGAAGAAGAAGAAGAAGAAGAAGAAGAAGAAGAAGAAGAAGAAGAAGAATTTCACCAAATGGTCAAGATCTTCCAAAGGTTTTGATGACATACTTGCTTTCATTACTTTTGCAGGCATAATTGCAACTTTAATATATGTTTTTTTTCCCCCAGATTGCATTAATCTCAGAACCAAAAATAGTTGTGTGATTAATGGATTCAATAGTGGAATGACTAATGAGACAAAATAAATCAAAAGTTTGCTGGTTCTGAATGTATCTTATTCATAGGGTCTTTGTATTTTAAGTACGTTTATAAGATCAAGTAAGTAATCTTTACTTGGGAATTGCCAAACTACAATTTATTAAGGGTTTCTTTGTGTAAATTGTTACTTGTGGTTTTTTCTTGTTTGTTTAAGTAAATTGTACTCCTTTTTTTCCGTGCAGTGTTCTTACATTTGCTCCTTTCTCCAGCAGGAACTTGGCACAAGCGTAGTGACCCCCCAGGCAGGCCTCATGGAGAGGGGAGACGCCGTCCAGGGTGAGAACGTCTACATGGAAACCCTGCAGGTTGGATCACAGACATCACTGTTAGGAGGATCATCTAAACATCATCAGGTTTATTGTACATGAATGAACCCAAAGGCATCTTAATTGTACCTGATTGACGAGGATCCTGAGGTGGAGCAGTCTGCCCTGGTAGGCTGCATCATGGAGAGGGGATCTGTCTGACGATGAATCTGGGCAAAATAAAAGAAATGCTTCAATATTACATCGATTTTTTCATCATTTTTAAGTTTTAATGAGGCTACCATCTTATTCTAGGTTACCTTATTCATGTTTATTGTGTGACATCTGCCTGTGTTACTATACATCCCCCATTACTGCCCCTCGTGTACAATGTTTTTACAGTTTATGACTGAGGGACCTTGACAATAAACACACAGCACATGAGTATTAACCTCTACCCAACTTCATGTTAAAACAATCCCATTTGCATGCGCTATTATCTGGTTTCAGATTGACTTCAAATGTAAACACTAAACTGTCTGAACAATAATGAACCAGCCACTAAGAGACACAGCTTCTTCTTTTTGCAAACAAACTCAAAGAATTAAATGTGAACATACAAGCACATAACATTAAAACCGATTTGTTGCTTGAACGCCACCCTGAGTGGAATAGTTATGCTTTGTCCTTGTATGTAAAGCTTTTTCCCCCCATTTTGTTATCATTCTTTCCTGGTTTGTGCATTCTCTTTCATTTCTTTTATCTTTTTACTTATTTCCTTACTTACTTAAAAGTTTTACTTACTAATTGCTATTAATTGTACTAATTAGTATGATGCAGTTGTATGATTCTTGAACAAAACCCCACATAAATGAGTTGAATTATCACAAAAACCAACTTACCAGCCATCAGTGGGTTACAAACCAGGCCGCTGTAGATGTGTAAGGTTCGCTCTGTGTCGTGGGATAATTCTGTGTAAACGTCACCCATGATGAAAATTCCACAACAAACGTCTACACAACCTGGACTTTCGGCAGATACACAGACATGAAGTCAGCTTTCCTCCTCATCTTATCTGGGTCCTTGGCCACCACCTCCCCCATACCAGCACCTCCCACATTCTCTCATCCCAGTACATGAAAATGCTCCATGTGCATGACAAAGGTTGTTCAAATGGGCCTGAACACCAGGAACTGAAACACTCACTGACATGCATGCATACATGTAAAAGAAGAGGGATACAAGCTGAGAACTAAAGCTAAAATAACAAGGTGTTCATGTTTATGTAGAAAAGCAGACAATTCCAATGGATGCTCTGATCAAATATTTTCAGCTCACAGATTTGCAAGGTTTTCTCCCAGACATGTAAATCCTGAGCCTCCAACGCTATTTGACTCCCCACTGTTAGCCTTGAAACAGCCATGCATCTCCTCCCTATCACCTTTTCTTTCACAGTGACTGTGTTTTGTCTGATGCTCTTCATTCTAGACATCCACTGTCTTCGTCAAACCAGTTCTACAACACGAGCCTTTAAGTGCTCGTCCAATGGGTAACAAGTTTAAAGCAGTAGAGGATCATGACAAAGTAACTGGACTTTTTACTCCCCTCCATTTGTCTCAATGTTTTAGTAACTTTTCAGTTTAAGTTTTCAGCCCCTTCCTGTCCTTTGAAAACCAGGTATTAAATGTTTGTGGAAAAACAAATCAGTGAAGTGTTCCTTTATGGAAAACACACAAATTTCCTGCTGTCTTAAAGATAGTTAACTCTGTAAGAACACTTAGATTAGGTAGCTGAAAAATACAAGCTCACAAAAATGAAAACATTTGTTTTCTGAGCTCATCAAAAGTAAACCTAGGAAAACAGATATAAGTTTCTCACAGGGCAATGTTGCTATAAACATAGTGTGATCTTACAGAAAATGATGTAATATTGAAGATTAAACCACATATGAGTGCATTAAGTAGATACAATGACCTCATTTTAAAGCATCTAAATGATGGGTGGTAATTAACACTGGCTAGTGTCTTACCTTTTAACAAAAAGTTGCTCATCAACTTAGCTTTCTTAATTCTTTCATTCCTTTCAGTGTGCTTCTCTATGCTATTTAATCCCAACTATTAATAGAAACAAAAGTACATTGACGGTGCTTACTATTTACATAGTTATATACATCCATGTACACCAGAAGCCAATAAAGTCTATCATGACATTTACTTTCAATGCAGGTGTGAACAGACTATTGGCATGGATTCATCAGTATGATGCAAAGTATAGAACATCAGAACTATCATAAGAAATGTAGTCAGTATTTATTAAATCCATACAGGACTAGTTTAGATAACCAAACACACACATTAGTCATCAACTCCTGAATTTTCTTTCCACTGTTTGTAAGTTCAGTGTTTGTTGTGTATGTTTTTGAGTTTTAAGGTGGACTTTTTTCCCCCTATATTTTAACATTAATATTTTGAGAGCAAAGCATTGATACTGAAGAGATGAAGGAATCATAAAGATGAACACAGGTCACCGTTGATATGTGATCAATGTAAAATTTCAGAAAATCTGCACATCATATCAGTCTGTCCATATTGGCTAAAATAGAACAAAACACAGAGAGGAAGAATGTGAGCTCCTCCAATACTAGTTTATTGGATTCATGATCATCAAACAGAAAATTTTGACAATATGAATGAACCAACATGAAAGGATTAGAAAATACATGTCATTTGCCAACATTTGTCAATGTCAGGATATTCCACAATCACTTACATAAACTCCAAAGACTTTGTATCAACATTTAACATTTCAGAAAATATTTTTCAATCATAAAATATAGGAGTGGTGTTAATGCTTTAAACGGAAACATTTTACAGTGATGCACAATTTCACAATGGCAGAACTTCAACTCAGAAAACATAAATAATATATGCAAATACATGAACATACAGTAGGTTACTGCAGTGTTGTTTCCCAGTGTTGGGCAACTTTGAAGTGTAGAGGTAAACTGCCCTTTATTCTCCTGTGCGCAACATAGAGCTGAAACCAGTGGTAGATTATGTCACTGTCAAAAATGACAGGCAAAAAAACATTCAAGTACTTTATAAAGCCTGATTACTGAGGTCCCTTACAAAATAAATTTAATATTTCTAGGGGATATTTGTTGAACAAAGAAGTCCCACAGGATGAGCTTGGGCGGCATTTTCAGGTTGTATAATTCAGAATACTGGAAAATTAATTAAAAATGTAGGTTATAGTTTCCTTTGGCTGTTGTACAATTCATACTGCATGTTACAAAAAAAGTGCTCTTCAAAGCTCCAATGAGTTGCATAATTTAATTTTTTTTTTCATTTCCTCAAGGTCCCTTTTGGTCAGTAACGTAAACAATATTTGTGAATACTATGAACCCATTGACTTTAATCAAATTGCTGTCAGTTTGCACTATCAAAAATAAATATACCATGTGAACAGCTGCAAATGAAACAGACGTATGGAGCGTTCATTACAAAGAGCTTTGTGGTCCAGATGATCCCCTCATGGCACTTGCAGCATGTGTTTCTTCTTTACTGTTAGGTGTTTGGATCCACAAACCACAAGGACCTGTGGCATCAACAGCGACGTCCATGACCTGATCTGGTACCAGCCACTGCAGCAGCAGCAGCAGGAGGAAGTCTAAAACAGCTACAAATGCAAAAATGGAGCCTGCCACAGGCCCACAGTGGGCCCTCAGCCTCCGTAGCCTTCTGTCCAGGGGAAGCACCTCCTCTCCAGCAACCCGGTCGTAGACCTGAGAGAGACAACGCCCAATTAGCTGAACCATCAGTACATTCACAGGAACAAAACAGAATAGGGCACAGTCAGGGGACTATGAACATCTTGGACAAAAAAAAAACCCAACAACTTTAAGACAGACTTATTTTGTCATTTTAGCATAACTGTTTGGGAGTCCTAAAACCAACATTACTGTTTTCAAATGAATGAAAAGAGAGCAACTTCACTGTCACAAGTGACACAGAGTCATGTATCAGCTCAGCTTTACTTTCCATGTCCTTATTAATGTGCGACCTCTGACTTTGTAGTTTTATAAACTTTGTATTTCCCTGAGTATTAGTATTTTGATTACAGTATATTTGAAAACGAAATATATGTCATATCCTTTAGAAAACATCAAATATCAAATAATCCTCATAGATACATGTAGAACATACCTTTTCTGTCCGCTCTGCGACATTTCTCCAGGTGTAAAGGTTTCGTACACGTGCATGAATGGAAGCAGGTGAAGGAACAGAACCTGAACGTTGCTGGGCGATAACAGCTTCCAGACCAGCACACAACGACCGCACAGTGGGCTCACATAGAGTGATCAGGTCTTCAGGTAACACCTCGGGAATCCCTCCTACACGAGTACTGACCACCTTAGAAATAAAAGAAATGACACACACAGAATTCTAACATGTTTCGGTATCAATCAGCCTGTATAGCTACTTTCCTACAGCCTAAAATAAAATACAATTAAAACTCTGATCTGAGATACATGCTGCTAATCTAAACTTGCTAATGTTGGCTAATCTATGGCAGAAATGCATGTAAACATGTGAGTAACTGAACCTCTGGCCACCTTTTCTGCCTCTGAACAGTGAATGAAGGTTCCTAAATGTGTGAAATTGACCCTGAAGTATCTGAGTGTCAGTCATGATAAAATGCAGCCCAAATTCTCTAAATAAGAAAGGAGCTTCATTGATTCATTTAGGGTACAACACACAGGCCCATACTTCACGAACTGAGGAGCAATCGCCATCCCACAATTCACTGCAATGGTAATGTCAGCTGACAAGCCTATTGATGAAAACAAACTATCAATGCAACAGACCAGGTGCACATTTTCATCTTATGTCACAAGTGTCTAATAGGATGAAATGTTTGAACTTTAAAGACTAGGTGAATATGGACATGACTGCTGTTGAAAAATGTAAAGTTAATAAACCTGTTTTTAGTTTGCATGAGTTAAATGCTCATCATTGATTTATTTTTCCGCTCCATCAGTCACTCAATAAAACTAAACTGTAAACGGTGATATAGAAACTGGAAACTTGTTCTTCAGCAGGAAGAGAATTGCAGTCCAATTCGGCTATATTATAGTAATAATAATGTTAAGTCCAGAAGAATGAGCAGAGATGGACAACCAGCATATGCCACCATCAAAAGGTCATTTGTGACCCTGAAAGGAGTTTTTCCATGATGTAAGCAGAGTAGAAACCTGAGTGCAATATTTCAAACAGATTGTGTTGTCGTAAATGGTCCTGATGTTGAAACTTTGTATAGTCTGTCCTTGACCTCAATGGAAAACAACATGAGATCAAGGTAAAGTGGTAAAGAAAAGAGGACGTGCGCTCATTTTTTTTTTTTTTACTTTTCAGATGTACCTGGTAAGAGTATGAATGGAAACAAACCTGCAGTCCACAGCTGGCTCCCTCTACAATGGCCATGCAGAAAGCTTCGGTCAGAGATGTGTTGAGGAAGATGTGACCCTGCACCAGAACTCCACGTACATCTTTGTGCTCTAGAGCTCCCAGTAGACGAACCCTGCAAGGACCCAGTTTAATACAGTTAACAAAGTTCACATGACACACTAAATATGGTTTTAATCTGAATGTAAGTGTTCATGGCAAATTGCTGTGACAAATGATGTGGTTAAGACTTGGTTATTTAAAGGTCCTATATGTACACCTGCCTCGTGTGGGAAAAAACAGTTTCATCTTCTCGTCATTTAACCATTAGACATGCTGTCATCTAATTAATATACTTCTCATGTTATCCTTATGTATGAAAACTGTTTTACCCAGTAAATGTAATGCACAATGATTGACAAAAGAAAAAAATCTGAAAGGTCTTCAGAATAAAAATATCTTCCGTCCTCAAATGAAAATATTTAACTCTTAGTCTGAACTGACCTGAACAATCACTCAGAGATGAGCATAAACCCCTTAACTCTAAATGAAATCCTGTCATAAGCCACAGTCATGTATTCATTCTCATATATTTTCTCTACATTCCTTCATGTATCAGACTTACATTTCAACTAATCTGTCTTTCAGATTGATTTTGTAATGACAAACTAATATTTTAAGTAAATGCTTTTTAAAAAAAATAAATTATGTGTTTTAGCCAAGGCAACCTGGAGAACAAGAGTTGAAAATCATACACCCTTAGTAGTAGCCATGCCAAAACACATGTTATTGTACTTTAAAGATTACAGAATTTATATGTTGTTCTGTTAAATTTCTCACAAAGTGCTTTAATCTGGTAAAAACCAGAAACTCACATTTGTATGCATGTAACTGTTCAAACCTCAGATGGAGAAGAAGGCCAAGGAAGAGTTTATGTCATTTGTTTCAAACTGTATTTAGAAATATTCATTTTTGGGGAAGAAGCAGGAACTTAAAGGTACCAGCCTGAGTGTCGTTTGCAGGGGTCCACTGATTTGAAATGAGCTAGATGGGTTTATCAAACTCTCACAATCCCTTTCTCCCTTGAACGAAAAATGTTAGAAAGTTCTGTCTTCTCTCATATAATACAATCTTTGTCAGAATCATGTATTCTTTTGGAAATGCTGTCTGTGTATGTGTGTGCATGTGTACCCGTACCTAAGTGTGACTGTGTGGATGCTAATGTGAATGGTTGTGCTAGTGCTTGGGTGTGGTGTGTGAAAATGACTGCACTGGAGTGGGTAGTAATGAATATGCAGGTATGTGACTTTGGGGTGGGAGATGGGGGCGGCGGGGGAATGTGGGTGAGGATGTTGTTGGTTGTTGGATCCCCTATCTATAGGCACATTTGCTTTTTTGGGGAGTTCCCTTTCATGTACATCTGTTGTCAACTGCTCATGTCTAGTATATTTTCATTTCTGTGCATGAATTAAATATCTGAAGCATTAGTACCTGTCATGTAGCTGGTATTTCTCTCTCACTTCCTCTAAAACAATTCTCTTCGGTCCTTCACCCCCAATGAGAAAATGTAAATCTGGATGCTTGAGACATAGTTCTGGGATTATTCCACCAAGAAGATCAATTCCTAAGTAGAAAAGAGAATCAATAGTTAAGACAACTAAGGCAACTAAGTACTTTACCTGAAAATTTCCAGTTTATTCAACTACATCTAAGAGACAAATGTTCTTTGTTTTTTTTACTGTACACTACACATGTCTGAGAGTTTTGGGCACTTTTCAGATAAAAAATTTCATAACCTTCTTTTTCAGTTAAAACTATGTATCTCAACTTGTGATACACTGAACGATAAAGTGCTTCTTTGTAGGTGACTTTTTTTTTCATTTCTGAACTCTAAGAGTAGGAGGATCGCTAAGACAATTATGCATCACTGTGGATTAAAAGTAGTTCAACATGCACAGCAGTAAAATGCAACCTACACATCAAAGTAGCAGTAAAATTAATCCACAAACATATCCATTACAAAAACATTGTCAGGGACCATTTCACTCTTATTCCTTAAGTACAGCGCTCTGAAACATTTAATCAAGTAAGACCTTGGAAAAAAGAACTTGTAGATCTGTACAATATAAACAGGTCATCTACCACTGGACAGAAGTGCTAAAAAGTCTTATAAAATGATCTTAATATAATCTAGTAAGATACTTTTTAAACACTGATGCTCATTATAGTATATAGTATGTTGTACAATACAGTTACTTATACCTTTGCGATAGACAAGGCGACTGATTACAACAATAGTGATCCTGTCATCTTGCCGTTGGGAGGGGTCAGGGGTGAAGTCTGTTGGGTCAACAGCATTGGGGATAACAGACACTATCTCTGGGTTGAGCGTTGCACGGAGCACCGTGTTCTCCTTACTGGTGTATGAAACACATACAATGTGGTTGGTATCACACAGCGACACAGTCAGAAGCTTGTTGGTCAGCACAGAGCTGACATCAGCAAATCCAAAGAGTGAGTGGTCAGTGAACACCTGTAAATAATAATCAGTTTTAGATTTATGTAATATGATAAGTGCAACACAACGGGCCTCATGTAGTAAACAATATACAAACAAAAATAATTTGATGTGTGTTCATATCTGTAATTTTCTTTCTTAATTATTAGTTCCCATTGATTTCTGAGATTTAGTAATACAATATTTTCTTGCTTTGGCTTTGCACTTAGGTAAGAAAAAAATATTATTGGTTGGAAGCAGAAAAAACATGAAATGTTTCGCCATGAAGCCCAATGACATATTATGAGATTTTAATATGTGATTCAGTGTGAGTTTCATACCGTATTAAGGCCCATGGTCTTAGCGTGGAACAGTGCATCATGGGCCATGGCAGAGAACGAGCTGTGTGCATGTACCACAGTGATGCGTTCCCTAATGAACACACAGCGCAGCAGTGGGAGACTGTGGAAGCAGGTGGTAGCTGTGGACTGATTATACATCACCTGCAGGGGCAGGTAGTAGACCTTCAGGCCATTCGTTAGGTACCTGATACCTTTCCTCCTGCCATAGGCATGGGTGATGATTATCACCTTGTGTCCTTTTTCGATCAGGCACTGGGACAGCTGATAAATGTGGCTTTCTACTCCTCCCATATTGGGATAGAAGAAGTCAGAGACCATACAAATGTTGTGCTTTCGGTCAGAGACCTCAACAGGAGTTCCACATTTGGTTTGTGATGCTGTATTTAAAGCTGCCCCTCTCCTTCGTTGGCCCATTGTGGATTTCCTGTGGGACTGTGTACTTCAGTAGAGCTGAAATAAGACATTTAAATAAAATTAAGTAATGGTAGCATTTTACATTGCAATATAAACATGACTGGGTATTAGTAAATCAGAACTGTATACTAATTGTAAATAGTTTTGATCTAAATGTTATGTCAGGGATGCAGCAGGTTGCAACAACTTTTGACTTCTCAGGTGACTTTAATGCCTGTATACACAAAGACCCTAAAGTGTGCTTTTCCTTCCATTCAAATTACAGCTGCAAAGACATTTGCTTAATCATTGGGTGGCAAACTATGAAAGTATTTTGGTGAGAAATTGATTTGATTCAATTCATCTTTTATTTTAGCAGAGCTGCATAATTTTGTGATAATTGTTCTTTGATATTTGATAAACCAAATAGCGGATTAATAGACAGAATAATTAACAAAGAAAATAACTGGCAGTTGTATCCATTGTTCAAAAGAATCCTTATCAACAGGTTTCTACCAAGCACAAAAAAATACTAAAAGTAACCAACTTTTGTCGTGTTAAACTTACATTTCAAACATGTAAAAGGTTCACCACTCAGATTATGGATTTGAGACTTTTTAAGGACCTCCAGAAACCTACATTAAATTTAAATCCCTCTTCTATTTATCTGTGGTACATACTTTGCTTTGAAATCTTAACATTAGCAGTGCCATTAGTCATTAATAACGCTGTCATAATACATTAATTTCATTAAAACTGTCTCGATTTGCCACTGACGGTGTACTGCACTGTACTTACTGTGTTGGCGACAGTAGAAATGGCTTTAGTTGGACTGATTTTCGAAGAGAAACTTCAAACTGCAACATTTAATGCTTCCTTGTTTTCTTCAGTTTCGTTCATCATTAGGATCGTGCTAACCTGACGAGTTTAATCACAAAGCCGCTTGACTTGGATACGTTGAAAAATCGTGTATTTGTTAAATGTAACCTTAAATTCAATTCTTTTCATTTTGGCAAGTTAGCAGCCTATAGCACTTCCGGGTTTTCTTCTTCGTCGCTTTTTTGTTGTAAACGAGGTTGGCAATCAGTCCGTGAGGCGCATTACCGCCACCCATGGTCCAATTCTTGGTTCAGGTCATATCATTCTCAACTTTTCATTCTATAAAGGCAAAAAATATGAAAAAAAAGAGAAAAAAAAGAAAGAAAGCTTTCCGGGGGGATGTGGGGTGTGTATTGGATCAATCCTGGGTGTTTTTTATTATTCTTCAGGTTAGAACATGCAGCAGGTGGAACTAATGTTTACCTCCACCAAGAAGGTTATGTTTTTGCCTGGGTTTGTTTGTTTGTTTGTCTGTCTGTCCGTTCATTAGTTAGTAACATAACTCAAAAAGTTATGACAGATTTTTATGAAAATTTCAGGGATAGTTTGAAATGGCAAAAGGAGGAATCGATTAGTTTTTGGGGGTGATCC
>JAPTYQ010000015.1:16737489-16747605 GCA_029814465.1 Ostorhinchus cyanosoma | reverse complement strand
TTCTTTCTTTCTTTCTTTCTTTCTTTCTTTCTTTCTTTCTTTCTTTCTTTCTTTCTTTCTTTCTTTCTTTCTAAAATACACTCCTTTAATTAAATAAACTGAAACTCTGAAAGTCCTACTTGGCACACAAGTGAGCTGTCATATCAGTCTGACGTGGTAGACACAAGAGTTTCTATTTGGCCTTAGATCTGATTAATGGGAAAAAATTTGAGGGTGTGGACATCTTTAGCGCCTTAATAAAACCAATGAGATCAAAATGACTCCAGGAAAAGCAATGGTATAATTTTAAGATACTTCTGCATTAGTTTCATTTTCGGAGCCGGGGTCTATGCCCCTTGGCACCTGCAACGATAACAGTAAAGACATGGTGGGGGCGTTGGTGAGAATGACAAAGGAAGGCATTATCAGAGCAGATCAATTACAAAACAGTCCACAAAGTTCGCATTTTACCTGCATTGTTCCTTGTTCTGAGACCATTATTGTTGAGAGTGAACAGACATAACATTCAAATCAGCAAGAAAATGAAGCAGGAGTTTCACGCTCTCATAAAGTCATGAGGCTTTGTGCCAAAAAATACCAAAGAACCTGATGGAGCTGTACTTTCCTCTGTGAAATATGTCTTTCCTGTCTTGTGTTCACTTTGATTGCAATGGTAACCCTGATATTCCTTTGCAAATAGGCTGGAAACAATGGTTTAAAGTATTTCAGCCACTGTTTTAGACTAAGTTACATTCATTTCCAGTTCTACTGCAGAAAATTCACTCTTCTGCTACCTTTCCTTGATCTGTGAGAGAGAAAAATGTGCATAAAACTTAAACTTGACTTTGTACTACTTTTTTACTGCAACAAGCTTTATGTGTGTAGTTAGAAGAAACTCTGTGCCCTAATCAGGTGAGTCTATGGGAAATATACTTGTGTGCTAATATGTCCAGGTCTGGGTCAAGCAGTGTGGGATAAATCTGACCCATAGTCTAAAGCACAAATCCACAGTAGATCTCTAGCATTATGACACTTTAACACTTACTGTCAGATTTTCAACCAGCACCCCAAGACCACACATAATCCAGCTGCCATCACAACAAGAATGATTATAATGTATCTGTTTCTTTCTTGGTCTGGTTGGAATATCTTATCCGGGTCTGTGTAAAAGAAAAAGACAGAATATTATGAACAATGTGATGCTGGGATTTGCCTATTCTGTCTGGGAGCTTTGGACAGTGATGCCCCTCCGGACAGTAATAACATTGCGCAGCATTTACACGCACAGCAACAAAAAGAGCTTTTGGGTTCATCAATCTACCCCTAGTGTGTTGCACAGACAGAATTTTGGGTCAAGCACAGACCTGTCAAGGTGTCACTTGTCGAAAACCAACCTGTTTACAACATATTCAACAGACAGGAGCGAGTATGTACCTGCGTAGTCCATTTACAACATTTTCACAATTTTCCAAACATTTCCAAAGGTGTTTGGGGTTTGCTTTGTAAAGTCTATTTTAAAAAAGTTTGAACTTAAAGTACAGAAATCTTCAGTTATGAAGTTTGTTGTTTACAGTTTGTCAGAAGTTGCCATCAGCAGTTACATGATTTATGCTGAAGACGGTGAGAGAAAGGAGTCCTCCCTCTATTTCTGAAAGTGATCAGGCACAAACCAGTCTATAGTATCTGCAGGATGGATGTTAATTTGTTTTCTCTTTTTTCTATTTCCTCACATCAGCTAGGTGTATATGTCCTATAAGTTTGAGCTTATCTTTATTCCAATAATGCATGCAATTAATATGACATTGTTATACCTTCAGGTCTGATATTATTAATGTACTATAAATAAATAAAAAAATTAAGTTTACATTACCTTAGCATTACCTTTGTATAACATTGTCTGCTTTTCATTTATGGGTCCTCAACATTATGTATGACACAGTTTTTGGCTCACTTGTCAATAAGAAAAATGCTTCCAGAATAAAAGTAGTAAAAATTTTTATCAATTTTGAGTCGCTAATAAAGAAAAATCAAGTCATAAATGCTGGTTTTCTCTAGTTTCTAAGATACAGTCTAGGGTCAAAATGAAAAATTCGGAGAATTATTGATTGAATGGGTTTCTCTCAAAAATGTACGTCTCAGAGTTACCAGATCTACTTCAAAACACTGTCTGTCCATTACAATACATTGACTTGTCAGGTTCTTTCTAGTCACGGATTTGTCAATCTATTGTACAACTGTACTTAATATATACGTGTAATAACACTTTATCATATACATAGAAAACATCAGCTAACCAGCACCTGCCATTTTTTTTCCCAATTCATCCTATTAAAGCATGTAAGATTTACGTACATTTAATTTCTGAGGCAGATTATTTTTAATGATAAAATCCTAAACCAGCCATGTTATAATAGTTGTAGTGGCTTTACCTTTAGCCACTATTATGATGTAGAAGGGTTCAAGCTGACCTGTTGTATTTTTTGACACGTGCATGAATGACTGTCCGGATGGTTTTCTTTGTCTTTGGATATGCCGATCCATTTATTGACAATTATCAAGTCTTACCGCTCAAAATTGGTCACAATCTGCATTTAAAACACTCTCTATAAATAAACAAAAACAGGCCACTTAACATAAAAACCACTGAAAATGCCGATCACCTAAAATCATGCTGTGGCTCACTGTCAAAAACTGTTTGGTGCTATCCTCACATGCACCGCCCACGTCACATGGCAGGTATATGTAACCTCACAACACCTATACCAACACCGAATGAACTGCATGTGTGGTCATCATC
The DNA here is from genome assembly GCA_029814465.1 of Ostorhinchus cyanosoma. Lineage (NCBI taxonomy): Eukaryota > Metazoa > Chordata > Actinopteri > Kurtiformes > Apogonidae > Ostorhinchus > Ostorhinchus cyanosoma. The sequence continues at coordinate 16,744,829 of JAPTYQ010000015.1, read as the reverse complement.
CCAGCCACACCCACTAAACAATTATTAAATTAAAGTCAAAACAAAAAAGAGGAATAAACAAACAAAAATGTATTTTGGCTCCAACAATAGTTTTGGATTCTTCATTACAGTTTAGTTTTATTTAGTTTTGACCCCCCCCCCCCAATTAGTTTTAATTAGTTTTTAGAGCAGGTTTGCTAGTTTTTATTACGTTTTGTTTTTTGTAAATACTTAGTTTTCAGATTTAAAAATGTTTTAAAAATATCTTTTATCTTCCTCGCCGTCGTATTCAATGAAATCCCATGCAGGACTCTGTTACTTTCTCCCAAACTTTAGTCTCCATGTTACCAAGTAGAGTTGGGATGAGAAGACAACTCTATAAACGACAAGTAACGAAAAGTGATGGGCTGTGAAGTGTCGTATATTGCAGCCGGCTAAAATTGGTCAAGTGAAATAAATTGATTTCATAACCCTGACAAAGATGAAAACAAAGAAAATTTTATCCATAACTTTTACACGTTTTGGTAAATTTTGTAAGCACACAATAGTTTCAGTTAGTTATCTTTTTTCTTTTAATTATCTTTTTTCTTTATTTCAGTTAAAGAAAATGTTTTTTTCAATTCTAGTTCTCGTCATTTTCATTAACGATAATAACCTTGTAAACCAGTTACAACATTTGATCCTTCAAGATGACTGACTCTTACATGAAGATGACCACCCTTGACCCCTGTTACTGTTACTGTTGTGTGATGGGTCTTTAACACTATGTCACAGAAGGAGGCAGCATAATTAAAACCTCAATCATTGCACTGAGTCACTGCCTCTGTTGAACTTGAAGCTTGGCCCAGAAAGAGGAAGATGTTCAATGTTCCACTTTTAAGATTTTGAAGTTGGTTTTGGCCATAAAACATATGGAGGTTTGCCAGGTCAACACCCACAATAGGTTGATATTTCAGAGGCCAGCTATGCCTCAACTTGTAGTCAAAAATCAATTCAGGATTTTAAAAAATTCCTCAATTCAGCCCATTTGGCTGCTTTCAAAGTGCAACAACCTGAATTAACACAACAGCAGGAAAAGCAGGAGGCCAATAAATATTACTCAACATCTGATGAACATTCTGGGGAAAAAAATATGAAGTTGTCAGACCCTCATTTATTTACATTTCATCTGCCTCTTCATATGTCAGTCCCCATCATTTCCAATACATTGTTTCACATGTTACTAACTGTAAACACAACACAAATGTTAATAGAGATACTTACCACCACTGCAGATCTCTTTAATTTTAGTTTCTATGTCTTCACTCTTAACATCACATTTGGGCTTCGATATGTTGAGATGAGTTATCAGGTTGCTGTGGAAAATGTTGAGGCCATTCACCGTGTCCAGGGTATGAGTTATGGTAGTTTCAGAAGAATTTGTAAGCTGCTGTCCATCTGAGGACCATTGAATCTTGGCCTCCTTGTCATATCCACTGACATTACAATGAAAAATCTTCTCATTTGGACTGATTTTTTCAGGCTTCTGGCAAACACTGAAGTGAGCTGCAAGAGAAGCCTCAAGTTAAAACAATGGCAAGTGATTACAATGGCAATCAACTGGCACACATTGGGAATTACTGACTCACCAACGACACTGAGATGTACAATAAAATCCATGTATCTTTCACCAATGTGACAAATGCATTTGTATGTCCCCCGGTCCTCCTTTTTAATAGGGTTTAGAGCAAGAGAACAGTTGCTTTCCAGTAACACTCTGGCTCGACCCCTGTAGCTTTCGTTGAATGTTTCATTCTTTTCTTTCTTGAAAACAAGAAATTGTTCGGCCATCTGCCATTCAATTGGTTTCGCTGTATCTCGGCCTGAACAGGAGCATGGAAGAAGCACACTGTGTCCCAAGATGCCTTCCACATGCTTTTCACCTAGAAGAGAAAACAAATCCGCAAAGCTTTCAAACAGTCTCTCTGTGACTCATGTGAAAACCCATTTTTCTTTTTACTAGTTTCAAGAATGTTTTAATTTCCCTTTCCCTTTTTTGCAGAAAATAGTCTTGTAATGAATCAATTAACCTATAAACTGTTTATATTCACATAAATAATATTGTTTTGTATGTTTATTAATAACTTTTAACTATTTATGCTTAGAAAGGAAATTCAGTGTAGTAGCAGACTATGTCATAACTGCCTCTAGTATTCTATATTCTCTATTTATGTCTTTCTGAAAATTAATATGCAGATGCGAAAACCATTAACCATTACTGAAAAACAGCTACAGAGCCACTATGTCAATGTGTCAGTATTTCTCAAGTTTAAACAGCAATGATAACCTTTGATCCAAATATAATCACTCAGTCACTTACATTATTGATGTACTTATATTTAGGTTTTTAATACAATACAATGTAATTCTCTACTATATAGATAATACACTGTTGCACATAAATTGGAATAATTTTGTTTTCAGACACATTCCTCTTTTTATTCATACTAATACAGATCAATAATCACCTTTGACCTGGTACAATGATTACATACTGAGGCAAAGTTTACACTCTATCAAGAATAAATCACCTTGTCACAGTCATTTCATGACAAGAGGAACAAATATCTTATGTCAACTTTATGGACAGCAGTGTAAATAAAGTGGTGTCACATTTTTCACACACTTTAATTTTGACTGAAACCTTAATAGAACTCTGACAATAGTGTACAAAAATGAAGTAAAATGAATAAGACTAATCATTTAAAGGTTAATAATCTATAGAAGTGTACGATTCATCACAGTCTAATATCAGGGACAAAATACAACAAAACAATCAGATGTTAAAAGTTTTTAGGTGTTCAGTTTTGAATGACTTCAGATATTTACAAAAAAAAAAGGAACGGTTGTGTTGATTCTCTGAATAAAAGTGTTTTATCATGTGATCTCTTCACGCAGATTTTTCCACTCACAATTTTACAGGAACTGAAATAAGAAATGGTACGATGTGTTTCTTTAATATGAGTCATGTCTCAATAATCTCCGCACACAGTCTGACAAGAGATTAATGATCAAACAGACAGGAATGCAATCAGCTACATCAATAGGTGAAAGTAAAAACCCAGTCAGCATTTACACTATTTAACAGGAGAGGACAGCAGGTATTTGAAGCCTTACCTGAGACAGACACGACCAATAAAACGCCCAACAATGCAATCATGTTGCACTCGGACAGCGGAAGAAGATTAATGGATCTTTGCTCCTTAACTCATCTGTATAAACATTTACCGCGGAATTATGATCATAATCTGTTAATGCGCCGATTAAATAAACCCCTACTCAACGGGTGGTTTAAAGCTCCCTCCCTCCAGCCTGAGCAGATCCTCCTCACATGTCTGTTCCCTGTGCGTAAAAGTGAAACTTGCTCCAACATTCAAGGCTGTTCAACTGGTCCGAGTGCGTATTTCCGCTTGTATCTCATAGGCTAATGTGAAAACAGTGACTCAGACAGACAGCCAAACAGATATAACGGCCATTTGATGTCACGTCCACGACTCCTACCTTCACAGGAAACATGTGGAAGTATTTTGAACTTGGACCAAGTTGTAGGATTTCATTTTACGCCCTACAGCCATACAGGAGCCATTTTACGCACAACAGACACTTAAATGATACAAGCCATGATTATAATGTGTGTGTGTGTGTGTGTGTGTGTGTGTGTGTGTGTGTGTGTGTGTATGTGTAAATGCATGTATATGTGTGTATGCGTATATGTATGAGCGTATCTATATATGTAGGCTTTAAGCACCCTCAAAAAATTTGCATCCATATTTTCTGTACTTTCTTAAATTATTTATTCCTTCTTTATTTCAATCATGTAATGACTATTTGAAAACAGAAATGCAAATAATGATAGTCAAGAAAATAAAAATAAAATGGTAACATAAAACTGCAACACCCTAAACCTAAAAATTTTACATGAACGAAAAGGAAGAAGTATGATCTTGTACTGATCTAAAACGTTTCAATAATTTCCTTCTCAGATTAATAAAGGATTCTGATTAATTACTTCTGTGCCAATAATGCCAACAATATACTGAAATAATTCAGACAAAATGACAAAAATCTCAGTTTATCAACATCACTTGTGGCCCATTTGGATATTCAGAGGCTTTATAGTGAACACTGAAACAATGTTGTCTTATGCAACATTGATTTAAAAAAGTGAAGCTAAAACCTCTTCTCTTGTAGGTCCTAGTGATTGCAGTTCAAGGCATCAATCAAGTCAATCACTCTCCATTCATGATATTTAATGGGATTTTGGCCAAACTTAAAACATTTTTACCTAATGATAATTTTGAACTTTTTAGGTTGGTTTCATTAATAACCCTCAAAGACTTCAACAACTGCCTGTCATAAAAACAAATCTACTGTACTAAAATGTTTAATAAATATATTAGTTAGTGGTTTTGGTTCGCGGGCCGTTTATTTAACACCCCTAATATAAATGTATTTTAATTTAGAAATTTTTTTATTTTGTATTTTTTAAATTTATCAAATTAATTAAATACATAACGAACGGCTAGCAGAGAGTCGATGATAAGGCGAGGGGAGTGCACTTTCCCTTTATTTATTTGTTTATAATTATGTCATTTTTTTGTCCCTCATACACACAACTTGACTAAGACGCGGACACACACAGTCCGCTCCCCCGCCCCCATCTGATCCAAACATCCAGCCTCACACCGCCACCCGTCTGGAGCTAACAGGGAGGGATCAGCGGGATCGGGTTAGGAGCGCATTAGCCCGTCGTGTCGACACATTCCCGCATCATTTAACGTTTCTTTTCCAGCGGACAAAAACCGTGATCATAACGGGGGATCTGATCTGGACACCCGGAGGACGGAATGGGGGAGCACACGGCGTTTCTGCTGTTACTGGCGGCGACCTTGACGCTTTCATCCGAGGTTAGTACAACGGAGAAATCTCAGCCCCGGGGAGCGTGTTGGAGAGCCGTGCTCCGGTGGGGTTTACCCGCGGACTGAACCCTCCGACAGGCATCATACGGACTCCTGCGCAGATCGCCGTGTCAATAATCACAGTGTTGAAACGGCAATTAGCTAAAATGTAAATATAAGCAATAATAGCAATTAAGCTAGCGTCAATCTCCAGACATAACGGCCATGTAACAATCTGACACAGCCACCGAAGATAACACTATTATTGAGCTTTCCTGCTAATCTCGCTTTGTTAATTTGTTTTATATTTATTGTTCCCAGCAAAATGTTGTATCCCTGTGTCTAAAGATATACATAGACTTAGGTGTACACATGTAAAATTAGCAGACCACTAATGTTAATAATGCTACCGCGGCCTACCGTTAGATGTCAGTGATTGACAGCTTGCCATGTTGGACGTGTTTTTGTTTGTCTCGTGACTTTACTCATTTTTAGTACATTTTTGCGTGCCGCACCCTGTTATATCAGTAATAAGCTGGTTTTTATTATTTGTCTTTATATTACTTTTAAGTTTATTTCCCCAAAGCTAACGGTCACCAGTGCATTGAATCGGGCCTGGAGAGCTAACGTCAGCTACGTGTTATAGAAAATGAAGCTAAACGCATTGACATGGCAAACACTTTGAAGGATGTGGGTTAACATAACGTCAAAAAAATCTGAGTCTGTCCTGCTTATAATCTTAAATAAGACATAAAAATAACCAAGGGATGTTAGACACATTCTACATAAACAGTTCAACTTGGATGTGGCTAACACGGAGTGTTGTTGGGTCGGTGCTGCTGGCCCAGTTGGTTCAGTGTTGCAGGCAGCTGCAGGGTGGTGGTGCTGGTGCTGGTGGTGATAATGCTGAGGAGAATGGAAAAAGGATGCAGCCTTTTTAGTTTGACACAAGCAAGATGGCGCCTATTCTTCGCTGCTGCTGCTGCGTTGGACCAGAAAGAAATACACAACACAGGAGCAGCTGGAAATAAACTGAGGCTTAACACTGCCTAAATGAACACTGCATTTATTCTCCGAATGATGCATTCAGTGGACGCTCAGTATAATAACACGCCTACCATCGCTTTGCCCACCTCTGCCCCTGCATGCTGCAGAGGAAAACATACCTCCAAAGGAAATGTGCACTAGAAATGATTAGATTAACACTCAGGAGCTCATGTATGGAGCAAATGTATCATATGCTTATACTAGTGATTGTCATGTGACACTATAGTTGTACTATTTGGAAGGGATTAATCTGTAGACGTATTTAAAGTGTGGGTTACACATTTGATTTTTTGCTGTACTATTTCATATGATCTTATGTTTTAATACTATTTACAGTATTCAATCTCTGATCTGTTACATATTAGTGCTGCTATTCTTGTACTCTGCAGTCATTACAGATAGAGTTACATAAGGCTGGCAGCTTCAGTACTTTATTTTGATCACATTTGTGAACTATTATGACTTGGTATCACACTGTGGTGACAATTATAACCCTTCTTAACCGTCTGCTCTGATGTAAGATCAAGTCAAACTGGTTACCACAGTTTAATCCTATACTAATTTGCACATGAGTAATTTATAGTAGCACATGTCTCTATAAACTATGGCTTGCAGCTTTTTTTAGGGTGTGAACCATAACAGAGAGAACACGCACTGACATAGTTTATCAAATTAGTTATGTCAACTTGCACATGAGAAGGCCATATTCTTTTGAAGTGGAACTTGGCAAGTACTTGAGTTTTAATGACATCTTATATTCTTGAAGACATGTTTGTTTTTGTACTGTAGCTTGGAACAGCAATATAATCTGGCACTCCATTCCACTGGATGTGTTTTTAACTTGTTGGTACATCTCATTGCTGACTACTGCAGTTTGACAGGTTCTGTTTTACTGTTTTGTTCAAAATGAATGAAAAATGATATCCTACAGCAGAGAAGGCTGTCATGAAATGAGTAGAATTGCACATATAACTAAGAGATAGCATCATGCAGTGGGATGTTAACATACGGACAGGGTTGTTTCTGAAGAAAGAACAATGGGCTGCAAAATCCTTCCTCACAGGAGATTAATAATGTGCAGAACTTGACAAGCAAACACAGTGTGTCTGAATTAGTCATTTAAAGATTGGCAGCAGATGGCTTGGTGGCTAGCATATTCAGTCTTCTCCAATGCCTGCCAGAAAAGAAGAGGGCCCAGAAGGCGTAACACTGAGACTTCCACCAATTGTTTGCTTGAACACAAAAGAAGGAAAAAGTGGAAGTCCAACTGGACAGTAAAAGGCCAAACTAGGTCAGCTGAAAAAGATTTTCTTTTACTTCACCTTACTCCCACCTCGATTTCAACACCCCCCCCCTTTTTTTTTGCCTTATTTTCTT
>JAPTYQ010000015.1:16701691-16730169 GCA_029814465.1 Ostorhinchus cyanosoma | reverse complement strand
TGTTACTCGCGGTTTATTTAAATATATAGTCTATGTATTATTTGTCCGATACCTGATCGGAACGTAACGCCCGAGTCAGGATCGAGTCCGCAGTCACGTGATCGGCGCCGATTTCCGATCACGCGATCGGATCGGGACAACCCTATAAAATATTAATTGAAATCTAGCGTGTTGAGGTGGAATTGTTTGTTATTATGTTTTATTGCTTTTCTTTACTAACACCCATTTGCATTTATTTTAAATGTTCATGTGATGCAGCACTTCCAGGAGAAGGTGGAGGCTCTGGAACAGGAGGCAGCCGGAGAGAGGCAGCAGCTAGTGGAGACGCACATGGCTCGGGTGGAGGCTTTACTCAACAGCCGCCGACGCCTTGCCCTGGAAAATTACCTGAATGCGCTACAGGCAAACCCCCCACGGGTAAATACGCACACACACATGCACACACAAAAACACACCTCTGCAGTTTTCAGTAAAAGCAGAAACTGTTTTGTGAAGTTAAGGCTATGTGCTGAGTCAGAAAGTAACTTTTTTCAGTGAATGTTCCTTTGTGCTGATGTTGTAGGTGACAAGAAATACAGTGAAATATGTGGAGGATATAAACGGTACAAAACACATTTATATAATACTGGTACTACTAACTAACTAACAACACTGCCCCCACCAGCCACGTCAAGTTTTGAGTCTGCTGAAGAAGTATGTCCGTGCAGAGCAGAAAGACAGGCAACACACACTGAAACACTACGAGCACGTGCGCACTGTGGATCCAAAGAAGGCAGCCCAGATCCGACCTCAGGTACTGTACCTGTCACTCCCAAACAAAACCTCACCTACAGCCAAATTTAATATAATACTAGCTCCTGTAATGTTTAATATACTCTATATTGAAATGATACAGATACTTTTATTCTGAATTAATCATAATATGGGAAATGGTACATGAATCAGTTAGTGAGGTCATTTGGAATTCATTCAGCTTTCCTTTTACCTCAAGGTTTTGACTCACCTACGTGTGATTGATGAGAGGATGAACCAGTCAATGGGGCTGCTCTACAAAGTCCCCAGTGTGGCTAATGAGATCCAAAACCAAGTCGGTAAGTGCTGGCTTTACACTTTATATTACATTACTTAGATGTCTGTGGCCATCATAAGATTTATTTATGTAAATGATGTCATAAGACATGTTTTGTATCAACTCAGACCCATACAAACAAAACAAATCTGTAACAGAAATCTTCACTTAAAAAAAACCAAACTATTTTACTTTTTTATATTCTGTATATCTCTTTTCTGATGGACACGTGGTTTATCTCAGGTCAAATGTACACTGAAATTGGTCATGAGAAAAAGGTTAGTTCAGCAATAACATGATTTTAGAAGGAAGTTATGAAATATAAGATGACATGGCTTTCCCAAGCTTTCAGATTGTTGTTGTGTTATATGGTGGAAAATATTTTTCTTAGGATGCTGAGTTGGGAAATTTGGAGGTACCTTTGCTATAAATCTTTTTATTTTTCAATAAAAAATATATAACCTGTCATTATTTTAGAGCTCTATATGTGTACAATTTGGAAAGGCTACAATAGATACTTGACAACATTCAAGAAATTTCAAAACAAAACTTGCTGAAGTCCACTGGAGATCACCTGGAATCTGGAAGCTGTGGAAGAGTAGTTCGCTTTGATGCTCTCCACATACTATGTAAATTAAATATTACATTATTTTGACTTACATGGGGCTGAAAATGGCTTGGGTGCTGCCCCTAAACTTTATAATAATAGGGAATAATAATAAATTGAAACTTCACGAAACTTTGTATTAAAGTGATGTGTATTCAACAAAAAGGACAAATTGTCTATTGTCAGTCCTGGATTAATGGCAGTGGTTGTTGTGGAGATTATGAAGCAATAAGAAGCACGGTGCAGGCAAAATGAAATGCAAAGTTAAATATATATATATGTGTGTATGTGTGTGTGTGTGTGTGTGTGTGTGTGTGTGTGTGTATAAATGAATGTATAGACTTTTATGTCCTACATCTTGCTTGCAAATGCAGTCAGGCTGAAAATGAGTCTCACAGCTGGTGTGAATTGCCTTCACAAATGGTGCGTTGAGCATCAGGATCTCTACAGTAATCAGGACACTGTGGACTTGGACCTGGCATGCATTTTTTTTCTCACACTCCCACAAATTTCTCCCTCCCGTCGATTACCATGCTGTGGCTCACCCTCACTCACGCTCACTTCCTACTTTCCTCCCCTAGCTGTTATAATGCAGAGAGTTCAGTCGGAGCTGTCTCAGCAAGTCTCTTCCCTGCAGAGCGATGGGCGGGTGAGTCAAGTTGCACCCACTCACATGTGTATGCAGTCTGTCCTGCATAAACTGCACTCCCTGGCATATATAAATAGAATCACCACTCCTTTTCGGTAATACAAGATAAAGTCGCACAGAGAAACGACAGTGTGGGTTTGGAACATTCTAGGAAATACTTAGAGCACATAGATTCGACTGGCATCATTCAGCTAAACAGGGCCAGTGTATGTTAATGTAAAATGGCTCGAGTGACAGATGTATCCAGACGTTCATTGTAGTGCCAAGCTGCTGTGTTTTAGAACAGCTGTTTAACAAAGTTGTTAAACATAAGAGGGGCTTATAGCAATATATATATATAATTATAGATACATGTAGAGACACATAAGGGAACCTTGCAACATTACTTGAACATTCCCTATTTTTTAAGTTGTGTTCTTTTGGCATTTTAATACGTTGTCAATCAGTTATAAACAATAGCAACTGTGATTTGACAGAGTGACTGAAAAGAGGCTCAAATAGATTCTTCTGGAATTTGAATTTTTTTTTTTTTATACACACTCATTCTGTATGTGAAGGGCAAAAAAGATTTAGATCACAGACATAATTAATCTTCAGATTTCCTCATCCAAATCAGTACATCTAGGAAACAGTTCAAGCTCATTACATGAAGACTTCATGACCTGTGTGTAATGTCAGGCACTGTTTAGCAGATAATCATCCAGAGTGGAGTGGATTACATTTTCAAAGAAAGCTGCTGTATCTGTCCCACGTTGACATAGTTCTCATTCAGATTATTTTTGTATTTCTTCCAGGTGGATGGCAGGGTGAGTTATGGAAATGATGCTCTGATGCCAGATCAGGCCTACAGTTCTGCTCCCATGGACGCTGGTCTGGACGGACTGGGCTTCATCCACCCTGAGAGCTTCAACCAGCCCAACACAGAAAACCACGGTAACTTCTACACCAGGTTTTACAGTGACATAAATGTCAATATTCCTGAACACAAGTTTTATGTGGTGTGAGTTTCAGTCAGTCGTCATTTAAACCGAGTAAAAGGAATAATATTTAAATAGAACTAGCTGATGTCACTTTTTTCTTGTATTTTGCAGTTGAGCCTGTTGATGCCCGCCCGGTTCCAGACAGAGGACTCCCCACACGACCTGGTATGTGTCAGAATAACCTCACATTTTGGATGCCTGCTTATATTTGAACATATTATGTAAAAAAAAGAAAGGATTTTGTTTTAATATAAAAATAAAAAAATCAATAATGGATAATAACTGTGATTTTATAAAATAAATCATACTAATGGTGCCATGTTTATGTCACTGTAAAGTTGTGATCGTTACTGCAGTGATGTTTATGACGTTACTCTATTACACCAACCAGTTTCAGGGTACTTTGTTTGTACTATTGGTTAAAAACGGTCGAAATTGGAGACCCTGGTGCCAAAAGTACTGAAGTCATATTTTTGAACAATTCAAGTTGAGCATATAAACATGTTGTATTTGTTTAGCTAAGTCCACCCTATAAGTACTTTTAATGGACTTATGACTTCAACACTTTAAGCACCAGGGTCTTCAATTAAGAAAAAGGCATTTACCTTGACACGTCATGCAAAACACACAGACAGTGGACGACCATACAAGCAGTGTACATGCTGTTAACCTGAGCACTATTATAAGTCAAGTCTATGTACACGATTTACTTTAAAATACCAGTGTGTGCACTTTGAATTGCCCTGTGTGTGAATTGTGCTATACAAATAAACTTTGCCTTGCCTTTGCCTAGATTTTCCTCAATAGCTCAGTGTTTTCATGGTGCATCAGTACTTCACTCATTGTGTTTTGTTTTATGGAGTGTGTTTGTAATGACCTTTGTATCTGCATGTTCCTTTGGTTTCAGTCTCTGCCCTGAAGCCTGAAGAGATGCCAGAAGTGCGAATGGACACCGAAGAAAGGCAAAGCGCTGGTTATGAAGTTCACCATCAAAAACTGGTACGAAAATCATTCCATCATTTTATTTTGGTCCTGCTCTAGTTTGTTCTGCTTACTGATTTCTTCTTTATTTTTAATCACAGGTGTTTTTCGCAGAGGATGTGGGATCCAATAAAGGTGCCATTATCGGTCTAATGGTCGGAGGGGTTGTCATAGCAACCATCATTGTCATCACTTTGGTGATGCTGAGAAAGAAGCAATATACTTCAATTCATCACGGTGTAATTGAGGTAAAGAAAGGCTGTCATGACCTTCACCAGAAATAATATTAGACCACAGAAAATTCCATCTAATAGCCCTTCAAATGACCTGTCGATATTTTGTTTTTGGAATCTACATAGTTTTTTCAATGTAGGTTTTTTTGCCATTAATTTAAATACAGCTTATTTCTATATTGACCGTGTGGAAAAGTTTAGTCTGTCAGTGGTCCAGTAATTGTTTCCAAAGCTGTTTGTGGTAAAGGATACATACATGGATGCATTAATTATACTTTTAATCTCCTGTGTTTTCAGGTGGATGCAGCTGTGACACCTGAAGAACGTCATCTGGCCAAGATGCAGCAAAATGGATATGAGAATCCTACCTACAAATTCTTTGAACAGATGCAGAACTAAAGAAACTGTTCATGACCATTTTCTTCAGGCTTATCCGAAACCCACACTCTCACTTGTAGGGCCTGTTCCATTCTTTGCCCTTAGCCCTGACATCTTCAGTCGCTCGCTCAGTTAAGGAGAAAGGGAGGGTACAAAAAGTTCTGCAGATGCTGATTTTTGTCTTTAGATAAGTTAGAGGAAATAGCTGAATTGTTTTTACTAGTACATGTCTAATCAGGAGTCTGGGCCAAAGGAAACAGACATGGAACAAAGCCCTCTTCATCCTTGATCCCTGTTGTAAAAGAGCAACACTTGAGCATGCATTACCTGCAGTTGGTCAGACAAGGGTCTTCTGTTTAACCTGCACATTTCAACCAATCGCAACAAAACCTTCACGGTGTTTGTACTAAGTGTGTCAAACACTCTCTTAATTATTTATATGAAGTCATTTGTCCGACCTTCATTGCAGTTTTGAGCTCACTGCTGAGACCAGAATCATACCCGGCCTGGCAGTTTAATTCCCGCTCAGTCCCTCATCGCTTCAACTCTTTGCTCCTTTTTCCACAGTCTGTCCCGCACAATCCAGTTTGCCTGCTCTCAGAGGACAGCTGTGCTGTGTTTGATGACATAACAGCTCCTAGAGCTCGCAAAAGGTTGGAGGGGTTCTCAGAGCGCCTCTCCTCACAATTAAAGCCCAAGAGTTTCAGGTTTGTTTTTCAAAAAAGGTAAAAAAAAAAAAAACAGAAAAAAATATATGTAATCAAAATATGTAAAAGTTTAAAAATACTGAATGTTTGGTTTCTGATTTTTTTATGTGTAATATATTAAGACAGAGATTAGCTGTAAGTATATGTAGTGCATGGCAATATTGATGACAGATAAAGTATACTGTATGTTGAGGACCTCAGGAGTGGTCCTCTTACTAGATATTTTAGCAGGATTGTACATTTCCAGTGTCTTCTTTGTGATCTGTGATATGAAGAAGAAAAGAGTATTCAGAATCTGGTCTGCTTTGTTGTCACACAGACTTGCTTTAACTGATTCTTGGCTCTTTATGCTCATCTCCATGCTTCACCATTGTGTTAGCTGCATGGGCAAATGCTCTATATGTAATATATGAAGTGTAATAGTATCCGAAAGGAAGATGATTGTGTTACTGTTTGCGTTCTATGCACTCTGTCATTTTGGAAGTCTGATCATTATCACCAAATATTATTACTGTGAAGTCGCTGACGTCGATTCACTTGGGTTTTTATTAGAATGAGGACCGATAAAGTTAGAAAGCTGATCATTCCAGACTTATCATTCCACACTCCCTCTGGACTGTAAATATTTGGATGATGGAGAACCGCCTCCAAATGGCCCAGTTTCAGTATCAACCTTCACCTTTCAGCCTTTTCCCTTTTGTTCTTGTGTGTGTGTTTCATAACCCTCATTTTTCATGTTTATCCTTTCTTTTAAGCTGTGTCAGCAATATTGTACAGTGCAGCACTTGAGAATCAGTGTGTGAGTATTTGATATATAGACATGTTTTGTTGACCTGACAAGGATCAGAGCAGTTTCACAATGGTTTTCTCTTACACACATACTGGTGCAGATTCCTTCACCGAATCTCACATGCACATTTCTATTTTTCTACATTTCCTGTGTATACATGTACAGTGCGTCTGTTTGTCCTGTGGTGGATGCCTAAGCCTGAATATCTGTTAGGCTTCATGAATACACTAAGCTTTACTGTCAGTTGAGTGACTCCTGTCGACATTGAGAGGATGACCACTCATCACATCAGAATAAACACTTTTCCTCGCCCCGGATTAAGTTATTAAGGCCACCTCCAATAAACATGAATGTGACATGCATATTGCATTTAAACCATAGATATACAACACATATCACCTCTATACACCTTATTTACACATGTACAGACACTAAATGAAGTTCGTAATCAGGTGAATGTTTAAACTTTGTACCGATGCTCACTCTAGGTGTCTTTGGAAGCTAGTGCTAAAAAAAGATGCTTTTTTTCTCACTAATTCATCAACATTCCTGTGTGTAGGTAATGAACCATTTGCTTAAAGTAAGACAAAGCTTTCTACACTCACTATACCATGAATAAAATTTTGAATGTACATACTTTTGTCTCATTTTGAATTTGTATAAATGATCTGAATATGAACATCTACACCATTATAATCATCATGTTAAACTGTCAGATCTTTAGTTTGAGAGCAGGAATCTACTCTAGCCCTTGAAGTTGGCAGATTTACAAGCATCCCAGAGGACAACAGGAGCTGATAATTAGCACACTTTATATTGTTGTGGTAACTGATGTTGGTACTTGAGCTCTGGTTTTCTTTACTGATTAATGGTGTCTTGTGGGAATAACACTGAGTATAAGATCATTCAGCAAGTCAGCACTAAAGACCAGTATAAATATAGTTTAACCCTCTAATACCCAAACAGCCACTGGTGATGAAAATCATCTACTGATCTAAAATGTATAACTTCTTAACCACTAAACCTATCAATACGTTGGAATAATTCAAGTGAAATGCAGTCCTGCATCTTTTCATGGTCATCAGATATGACCCACTTGGAAGTTCAGAGACTCCGTAGTGAACATGGAAATGCAGTCACCTTCTACAACATTGATTCACCAGTAAAACCCATGCAGTTTGACAAATGAGTGGTTATAGACACTGGTTTTATGTTCAATTATTGACAGGGTTCCCACTCTTTCCCTCAAATTATTTTCCAGGACTTTTTCAGCCGCTACAGACAATTCCCCTGCCCTGTCCCCCTCATTCTTTGGAAATGTTCTTTTCTACAGCTGTAACTGGCATTTACCCAAATTGTTTTTATGTTCATAACTCAGAAATTTGGTGTGCAGTCTATGGCTGTAAATTATGTATGAAAAATAATTATGACAAATGTATCCGAGAATAATGCAAATACACCCACAGATTACAGCGTAGCACCTCATTAGTCTGAGAAACTGGAGTTAGTGTTCAATTGGGCATTTCCCAACTTAACTTTCTCGTCTGCATTTCCTCTAAACATATTTGTATATTTTCAATAAATCACCACAAACAATTTCCTTTGTTTCATCTCAGTTTAGGCACACAAGGTCACAACACAGGGAGAGGATAAATAATTTTCCAGGATAACTTAACCAGGACATTTGACCTTTTTTCTTATTTTCCATGGGTTTTCCATGACTGGAAAATTGGTCAATCATTTTCCAAGTTTTCCAGGACATGTGGGATCTCTTGATTGATATCTTACCTGAAAACATCACTTTTTCTGGTTCTAGTAATAACCCTCAACTCTAATCAGAGCTTTTACGAATATCTACATGATCAGTAAATTAAATATAGGAAAATACCTGATCACTGAAAAAAGTCCAATTTATAAAGGATAATATTATTTTTAAAATGGTGATAAATCATGTAAGAAAGGCTAAATATTGAGAAAAATTAATTTGGGAACTGCCGCAAACGTAGTACTGGGTCTTTATGGGTTAAAACCTATTTCACGTTCAGTCACCTTAATGATGCTCCAGATGTCAATACAGGATATCAGATGATGGCAACATTAGTGGCTTCATTTGTCCTAAGCTATAATGCAAGTCACACTAGTTTATACCCAAACTTCCTCTTCTGAGTGTTTCCCTCTACCTGGTGCAATAGGCTATACAAAGTTCTGAACACAAAAACGGTCTGTCAAAATCATTTGTAAAATATTTTAGGACCAAAAATTCTGATTATTTATTGTTAGGTCTTTTAAGGACCTGCTAAACTCTGAAGGTTGAAAAGATCAAGTGACAAACATTAAGAAAAATGCTTACCACTTTATTCCCCCTAGTGGACAAAAAAGGCCCAACAATTTAGGGAACAAACACTAAATAAAATACAAAACAGGTCCTCTATAAATGGAAAATATGAAAATACACTTGCCCTTGTGGCTATCAAAAACATGAAGTACCAGTATATACAGTTGGAGCAGTCCTAAACTACAGACAGTGAATACATTACACAAAGCTGGCTTTCACTCAAATGTTGTCCAGGCACTCAGTCACATGCACACAGCACTTCAATAGTCCGCCTCTCATCCTGCACACAATTCTCCTTTCAGTTCAAGAAAAGCTAAAAAAAGATGTTTTACCTGCTGCAGTCTAAATTGATTCAAACTGTAAATACAATGACAAAAGTTAACCCACACTGACCAAGGATCAGCCTTGCATTTCTGTGGCTAACACAGTTTTGTCAAAAAGACAGTCGATTTCCTTTGCAGTCACAGGTGGAGGACACTGTAACGTGTCCTCCTTCAACTGTCCTTGTCCAGTGTGGTTGTGGCCAAGGTCACTGTAGTGATGGGCTGAGCCATGCCGTGCATCTGCATCCGAGCCAGTTTCTTCTGTTCACATTCGGTCACCAGGTTGTTGAGCTCTGCGGCGCTGTAGCCAATTAGAGTCCTCAGGTCACACACAAACTTATAAACGAAGCGCTTTCCCTGCACCTTGCTGATCATGTCCCCATCGTAGTAATACCTGAAAGAAAATAACTGAGTCACTACTACTTTTGGCACAATTTCACTTCAATATCAGCTGATCAAGGTTCACAACTGATATTTTGACTCAGAAACTTAAGAGTGGTTGTTCTGTGGATTACTGTTTAATTACTTGTCCTTAATGCACACATCCACAAGTATTTACTGCTTTGACCTAAATGTTCAGTAACACTACTCTGATTCCTAATTAGGCCAAAGAAAGTGAATTCCCAACAGTATCTGATTTTTTCTGTCCTAATCCAAACTCATGTTGTATCTGCCTTTGAAAAATTGTCCTCTGTATACAATTACACAGTTAAATACAGTTTGTTACTCTGTAACAATGTAGACAATATTGTCAAACTAATGTCATGTTTCTGGTATCACCAATCATAACACACAATGGACGACCAACACATATAGGGCTGTCACAATAGCCAACCTTTTTCTGTTTACTGTAATATAATATGGGCAGGACAAAAGTATTTAAACACATACAGTAGACCTAATGAAGATGATGAGTTTTTTTAAACACAGTATTAAACACTACATTACTACAAACTATAAAGCTATAACACAGTTAACTTTTAGCATCTCTTAGCCAACAATACACAGGGCCAATTTGACATAAGTAATGAGTTAATACAAGGTGATTATATAGTAACTGTTTATACATACAGTATTAAATACATACACACACAGAACAACCAACCTGAGTGCTCTGCTGAGTTTCTCATAGTTCATTGTAGGCTTGTTCTTGCGCTGGCCCCATTTCTGGGCCACAAGTTCAGGCTGGTTGAGTTTGAATTCCCCTTCCTCACCCACCCAGGAGATACAGTCTCTTGCATCTTTGTCAGTCAGCAGCTCCAGTAGAAACTGCCACAACTGGATCTGACCATTGTTGCCTGGCATTAGAGGAAGGTTCACGTTTATTAAAGTGGTCATAGAAATTACAATTATATATATATATATATATAAATAAATTTGTTAACTAAACTAAATGAGAACAATCTAAATTTCCAAACCTGTGGAAAATGATCATGAAGAAGATGGATGATCAAAAGTTGTCAATCGAAACTAAGCTGTTTACATTTTTTGCAGCAGACATAACATCATACAACTGTACTCTTTTAGCATTGTATTTATATTGTTGTATTGTTTGAAATGATAATGAATTTGTTGTCTTTGCCTTGTATCTTAAAAATACTGCATTTTACATATTGACCAGCTTTTATCTTCTACAAAAAAAATTTCTTTATTTTAGTTTAGTTTATGTCAAATATGCAACAAAACAAAATAATCTTACTTAGTCCTTATAAATGAAACAAATAAGAAAAAAAAACAATACATATAAAAAAATCTTCTAAATTCTAACTTATTTGTGGAATTTGGAAGAAATGTTAACATAAACTAATATTTTAATTTTACTCAAATGTCAAGTCAAGTTGAGTCAAGCTGGTACCACATAGTGGAAAGGTGGCATTAGTCAAGCACTGTTTATCACACATCTGGTAGATCTGTCCTCAAATTGCTTACCATGAGACAGTTTGATTAAGTTAAAAATTCCTGAATCAACATCCTCTCCCAGACTGTCTTTCACCACTCCAGACACACAGAGTTAGAATGTGCATTACCTGTGCGGTTGCCAGGTGAGCTGCGTTCCTCTCCCCCTGAAATGCGGGGTGCTCTGGGGCCTCGGTTCTGCTTCAGTACCTTTATAGTGGTGGGTGTACTGACTTGAGCTGGGATTATCTGCACAGCTGAAGAAACAAACAGGAAGGTTTATCGTGATCAAAGCCTTAAACGCATGTAAAATGTGTCTCCTGTGTTTTAATAAGAACTATTGCATTTACATAATGTAATGGAAGACTTACGCTGATCGATGGTGACAGTGGCGTCGCCTCCAGACTGGTCCTGACTGGCCAGCACATCTGAGAAAAAATATAGAACACAAAGTAAACATCTGTATCAAGCTTTCTGTGGGTTAGACTTTTTAAGATAATCAGGGGTGCAATGTAAGACCTATAAAAAATCATGAAGGAAAATGAGTCTGACTTTGAAGTTGATGATTTATGCATTTCTGACTTCTGCTGTGGCTTTACAGAAAAAACAGCCTATTTCACAAACTATGATAATCTGCAGAACTAGCTGTCAATAGTGGCCAATAGTCAGTATTAATCTTATCTACAATAACTGACTTTCAGGGAAAATATTAACTTCAACGTTAAAACGTCTCCTCCTCCTGTTTTATTATTTTAGTTTGGTATTCAGTTCCACATTTATTGATTCATATTTATCATTCAGGTTGAATAGTTTGCCTTATTGGTTACTGATTCCACGTTGGTTTGTTACAGTGTGATTAACACAAACTTTAAAAAAAAAAAAAAAACAATTAAAAATTAGACTAACCTTAGTGCAATTTTGTATAAGAAACTGTACCATAATCCAATATCTGAGACCTGTCAACATTATATTTAGAACATTTCCAAGCTTAAAATTCAGAGGATTAAATTTTAGACATTTTTAAACCAATAAAGCTTTGTGCCAAATGCCCAGCTTAAACCTCCACTGATTCAAAAAACACAACCATCACCAGTTTGTACGTACTAGTCACTGCCTCTCACTCTAACTTACATTTTCGTAGGAGCTCCAGGTGACTCCACAATATCTCTCCATTGGGGACCTTCTGAAGGAACTCCTCCTGGTTGAAAGCACAGAGCTCTCGACCTGGGATGTGGATGCTGCCTATTTCCATCTCATCAATGTTAAACTCCTTCATTACCCACACGGCCCAGTGGATCACCTGGTCAGCTGTCCACAGCACAGGATCTGAAGAAAGGAACAGACTTAAAACATTATCAACCACACACTTTTTAATGTATTAACAGATTTTTTTTTTTGCTTACTAAAGAGGGTTTCTCACCATATGGTATCCCAAGGCGAACCTGCTCTTTACGGTAGCCTTCGAGTGCTGCAGCCCACCGGGTGACCTGTTCTGAAGTCTCATCTGACAGAGCAGATCGCTCCACAGCGATAAGCTGACCCTCCTCCACCAAAGCACCCTCTTCTCCTGCCGCATCTGGATCAATCACTACCTCCACTGTTTCTACTGGTTTTACAATTTCTAAAATGTTCAACTTCTCCTCACCTGGAAAATGAAGCAAACACATGTGAGCTGTACTGAAGTGCAATGTAACATTGAAAATAAACCATAACTGCATATTTTTGAAGCAAGTGCTTATTCCTCTGTATGTGTGGTGTTGTGACTCATTATTAAAGCAGTACCTGGCTTAGTTATAATCTGCAAACTGAGCTGCACTGTGCCATCAGTCTTGACTCCTTGATCAAAGAGGCTGTGATCAGGGTGCAGCTATAAATTGAAAGGAAATATTATACACCCATGGCTTGTTTTATGTCGACAACAAAACACTACAATCATGAATATTTCTCAGTATCCTTTATTTAATCGTTACCTGAATATCCTGTAAGCAGATGTCGTATGCATCCAATGACATCTGGATGCGTGGCTCTAAGAGCTTCTTCAAATTACCAATTGGCTCATTGATGTCAATGTCTTGCTGAATTAAATCTGACGCTGTGATAGTGTGCTCCTCAACACTGCAGAGGTAAAAGACAGAATGGGAATTTTTTTATTATTATTATTTTGAGAGCATGTACATGCAATGCAAGTCACATTTAGATTTTACTTACCTTTCTTCTAGGCATGCTTGTTTCTCCCGCTCATCAATCTCAATCTCTATCATCTCTTCGGGTTCACTTTTGGACATTTTTTTAAACAGAGAGCTCCAAGCTGTGGGAGCAGACAAAATGAAAGCTACATTTTTTCCTGACGCATATTAAGTTTAACAAACTAAAATGATCAGAAGCAATAAATAAGACTACTTCATTAAATGAATGCCACTACGATAAACAACTGCCTCATCAGTTATGACAATATTGAATAATTGCATTTTCACTTACACTTTTACAATAAAATGATTACTTTATCAACAAGATATCTTAACTGAGTAGTGACTGAGTAGTATATTTGTTTTGAGCAAAATTACTGAAGTCTGTCCTGCTCTAGATACAAATTAGGCACTTACTGTACACTATTTAACAAAACAGTTATCCTATTCCTATACATAGACATTTCCTTGCCCAACACTAATGGCGAGTAAGAGCATTATCTCCTGTATTGATTTGAGAATTTTTATTTGTATAAATTTTTACATGTGGTAATGAAGCACACACTGAAATTGACCCTCTGCATTTAACCCATCACTATCTGAACATGTAGAAACACACCACACACTGCAGACTGAAAGCAGTGGGCTGCCATGTTAGACACCTGGGGAACAAATGGGGGGTGGGGGGTCAGTGTTTTGGTCAAGAGCATATCAGTCAACAGTTTCTCTGCCAGTCTGGCGAATCGAGCTAGCAAGCCTTTGGTCTCAAACCAGTTCTTCAAACTTCTAGGCTATGTTATTGCCCTAACAATTAATGTATAAATTCATTTATGGAAAAACCTGCATGTATGTGGAAAATGTATGTGTTGGTGGGATCTGCATATATTTGTAATTATTTATAACTATTGCAAACGTTTAAAATGTGCTCTAAGGCCATAATGCCAATAAATCGTGAACTCTAACTTAATTGCTTGTAAATAGCACGTAATGTAGGTAACTATAAAAAGATTCAAGTTATTTTTCAAGTGATTCTACGACTAAAAAATGACACTAACACTTGGACTAACAAACCAGGTAACACAGTTTCATGCCTAAAATGTACTTTAAAAGTGAAGATTTATTCAGGCTTCAGATGTATGAAGTTTAGGTTGGACGTTGAAGATGAAACCGTGTGATAAAGCAGATCTGTGTTTGTGTAGTGTGGAGGCCTCTGAGCCTCGTCTTCTCATTGGTCGTCTGGGACAGTTCAGGGACTGATCCAACTGCTAACGTTAGCCAACTCGAGGGCGAGGCTTTGGCGTCTAAAGGCCAACTGCTAGGCCATTAGTTTCCCAAAACAGCCAACAAAACATATGTAAATATCATAAACACATTTTTCCAGACCAGTTAATGCTAAGAAATATCCACCAGGCTACACATGTCGCTATACTGGACCTGGTAACAGCGATCCCAGTTAGCTACAAATTTGTAAGCGACTACATTGCGGGGCGAGGCAACCGATTGCACAAGCCTTAGTCCCCGCTTGCTAAACAATGGGTAAATTATGGTATAAACACATTCCTGTTCTTAAATTTATTACAGTCGCGCTAAATCACACTTTATCTCTGCACGAAGAAAACTTTTAAAAACGGAAATAGAATAAACGGAAACAAAACAGCATAGGGCAAATGGAAAGGAGCCGGAAATCCTGGCTAAGGTTTACAGCGATGTAAGACTTCCGAGAGCAGCCGTGATAAATACGACGCAGGTTTAACGGGAAAACCAAGACCACGGAGCTCTTGAAATGTCCCAAATATACAGAAACAACTTTGGGTTGCACACAAATTTCGGCTACCATAAGAAGTATGGACTCAAAAGCGGCATTTATCGTGTCTGGATGTGTACGCACCGTCTGTTTGTGGCTGGACGGTGAATCAGCGTCGCGGCTACAGGCTCCTCTACACTAGTTTGCTTAACTGTTAGCAAGTCTGCTAACACCGACCTGGTATAACGGCGGGTTTTCAAGAAACGAACTTCAATTAAAAGAAGGCTCTGCGTGACGCCGTTTTAGCTGAGGTTATCCCAGCTGAAATTACAGTTAGTTAGCTCTGTGTTAGTGAGTAGCTTGACGGCAGGCGGCCTCTTCCTATTGCAAGCTAACAGGGGACTCAGTGGCTAGCAGCTAGCTAGCGGATGAGCTACAAAATAGCGGGAAGCCTGCGAGCACAACAAACAAACCTGTTATATTACCAATATTTAAAGCCTGTATATTAGGACATATGCTTCCGTCTGTGAAATATCCGTACCTCTGACAATTCAGGCTTCGAAAGGTCTCAGAATATGTTCAGCTGTGGTAGAAAAGCAGGCAAAAATCACACACACTCGAGTCGTACTATGCAAGTTTTTGGTCAACTAGACAGAGCATAGGAGGGGCGGAGACTAACGGGCAAGAATGAAGTTACCCCAAAACTTATATGGAAAATAGATGAGATAAACATAGATCTCTTAATACGGTAGTATCTATTAAAGATATCGTAGAGATGGATATGTAACAGCTAAAAATGTGTTCACATGATGTAACTTTTCCAATGATGGTAAAGTAGGCCTACATGGTTTAGCTCCTACTGCAGATTTAATGGTGTTACATGTTTCATGCAAATTAATGATTTTGTTTTTGTACAGTAACATATAACCATTAATTCTATAAGCATGACGAGCAACCTCTCATAATTTTATGATTATATTGATGTTTTTCGTTATACATAGCTTGACAAATTTAGACCACCCCTGTTTGTAGGCATGGAGAAATACATATGCAAGTTCATAACAAAGCCTTTTTATACTGTTAAAAACAGCAAAAAGAATTGTTCACACACTAATCCACTATTTTTACGATTTAAAATTTTAAAATTCATTGACTTTGTGGAGTTCAAAACCATTCAAATAATGTATAAAGCAAAGAATAACTTACTGCTGGGTAATATTCAGGACATGGTTTATGAAAGGGGGAGATTATGATATAAGTGAAAGTCAAATTTAAAGATTCATAAAGTGCGTACTACGTTAAGAAGTTTCTGTATTACTATCTATGGAGTAAAATTGGGACAAATTGTGTGTGAAGATAAAAGGAATATCAAACCAGTTTAAAAAAGATATAAAGAATTGATTCTTGTGAGGTACAGTATTTAATGACTTTGAGGGCTGTTTGTTTATGGATAACGTATTGATAAATATACTGTAACTTGAAGAAAATTCTTGAACTGTCTATTTGAATGTACTGTTATAACATTGTTGTGCATAACAATTACTGTATAATGTATTAGTTGTGGGTTGAATGTTAAATTAAGAAAAATCAATTGTTTGATTCATGATTTAAGTTATTGAGAAAGATGTTAAAGTACTTGGGTAGGATTAAATAAGTACTAAATACTTCTTCCTACTCCTTTTCGACCATGCAAATTCATACTTGCTCGGACTTGAAGACAGACGTTCATTTACGTAAATGTTATTTTGTGTTTTATTTTGTTTGAAAGAAAGACTGTAAGTTTTATTCCACAGTGCCTCTAAATGAACAGCATTCATAATTATCTCTCTTTTTTATGTATCAGTAATGTTTAATACACCATTATGTAGAAACTCTTCCACCCAAGTGGTATTTTTAAAGCTAAAATATTTTTGCTGTACATGGATTTTCAAACTTACTTGTTGCCAAAAACTAAATAATAAAGCACATTATTATGTCTTGATTAAGATGTAAGTTTGTAGTTATATATGTGCATTCCTGAGCAGAAAAAATTGTTTTAGTGGGTGAATGTTGTGCTTGATTGGTTTCTGACCTCTTAGAGAAGTCGAGTGAGCTGACTCAAATTTCAGAATAAAAAGGTGAATTCAGTTTTTGCTGTTTAAAATGGTAAAACGCCTGGAGCTCACTGAAAATGGTAGAGTCCATATTAAAGCACTTCATGATGCTGGATGGTCTCTTGAGACAAATAGAGAAAGACAAAGTGTTCCTTTAGTGTCGTCAGGTATGCTTTGGAGTCAATTGTAGAGACTGATACCTACAAAATGCACCAAGGAAGAGGCAGACAGACAAGATCTTAAGTACTAGAGACAGAAGTAAGACCACTGCTGATCTTCTGGCAGAGATGAATGCATCTAGGTCAGATTCTGAGAAAATCTCCAGAAACACCATAAGCAGATGACTGATGGAACAAGGCCTAAGGGGAAGAATAGCTGCTAAAAAGTCTTTATTTAGGTCTGAAAACTTCCAGAAACACCTCAGGTTTGTCAGGGAGCACTAACACTGGACTGTTGATGACTGGAAGAAGGTACTCTGGATGGATGAGTCCGAGTTTGAACCCTTCAGTCAGCAGCCTCATGTTTATATCCAGAGTGAAGCTAGAGAATGTTTTAATTCCTGATGTATTGCACAGACAGTGAAAAATGGAGATTCCATTAGGGTATGGGGCTCTATTTGTGGAAATGGTGTGAGCAAAGTAGTAAAATTTGATGGTATCATGAATAACATTGTCTACTGCAACATCTTAATTCATCATGGAATCCCTTGTGGACTAAATCTGATTGGTCCTGGGTTCATATACCAACAAGTCAATGACCCCAAGCATACTTCAAAGCAGTGCAGTGACTATTTTACCCAGGAAAAGCAACCTGGAGTACTGGAACTGATGAACTGGCCATGTCAAAGTGTTGATTTGAATCCTATTGAACAAATTTGGGATTTAGTAGAGTCAAAGAATGATCACACAAAAGTTTCATCGAAAGCAAGTCTGTGGGAACAGCGAGACACTATTTGGACCTCAATAACAGAAGAGATTATCAAAAAGTACATAAAAGCAATGCCAGAAAGAATGCAAGCTCTTAGGCTAAAGGAAGTGATACAAAATATTATGTATTTTGGTTATGTATGGAAGAAAGACTATTTAGTTGTTTCAGCTGTTTCAGTTTGTTATTTCCCAAATAATTAGATATATAATAAATAATAATAAAAGGGAGAAGATTGTAATCCAATTTTGACCATCATATAATAATTAGCAGTATTATTTAACTTCTGTGTAAATCAGAGGACAAATGCCTAAGTGACAAAACCCCACGTATATATGCTCCAATATGTTTTTCATTTATCTGCCTTGAAACATTGCATGCATGACAAACATATGGTTTTGTAAGTACTCCAAGATGTTACTGTTTCTTTTACTCTTATTGATTAAGGAAAAAATATTACGGTGGGTTCATAATAAATTTAACTGGATAAACTACACTATTTAATAATTAAAGAAAAATGACTTCCCACACCAAAAGAGGACGCGGTTAACTTTTTATTTTTTAATGGTAGTAAATTAATAACTAAACTTTTTAGTGCTACTTCTAAAATAGATGTCTTCTTAATTACATATTTGAAAAATAGGTCCCTTAAATACGTAGTACTATGAAAATACTCCAAAGTTAAAATACTGCATTTAAATAGGCAAAGTTTCCTGTCAGTATTTCGCTTTTGCACATGATGTTTTTGGCTTGATAATGCTGCTGTATTAATGTGGAAGTCAAGGGCATCTGTTTAAAAGCATGTCATTAGAGTAGCATTTACATCTTTTCTTTGCAAGGACAGTCTTTAAATATCTTCTCTCACTCTGATAATTAAGTCTAGTGCTCAAATTCGAGCAGGTATCCCGGTAGGACTACACAATGAATGTACTTAGCCGGCCTGCAGCATGTGGTTCATGAATGTACGTGAAACACTCATTGCGGAAGTGACGTATGCTAACAGCTTCCAGTTAGGTGTTTATCTTTCACAGTAAGAGACTTAATTTTTAAATCAGTTTCATGAATCACAAATAAATAGACCAATGTACGTCTGGTCCTCTTTTAATTACACTCAGCACATCAAAAGTTAACAATAGGCATTTTATACTTATTGTAAGTCTTTATTTAGGCCGTGTTGTACAAACCAGCACCCATTGTTTGTATTGTAGCTCCTACAGTTCAGAAACATCAGGATACGTTTATAACACACTCTGAACTCTAACAACAAATACCTTGGTTGACAGAATTCTTTTGAACGCCATTTGGAGAGTAACTTTTCCGTGGGTTTCCTTTGCGACACGCATGCAGTTAATGCCTATGTAAATGTGACTATTCTTAGCTTTATTCTGAAGGATGCTTTTCGGGAGGACTGTCGTTGTTGCTGCTGTTTGACAGAGGCTAGCAAGATGGCAGAATACTTGGCGTCCATTTTTGGGACAGAGAAAGATAAGTAAGTACCTAATGTTCAATTATTAGTTGAAATAAGTCTTTTTGTTTCTATTCTCATCAATTTTACCTTTGACTTTCAGCGGGTTTTTTTACAATAACGTTAGCAGTATGCAGCGGTGCTTCTTCAATATCTTTAGCCTCTGATGCTAATGCTAGGACGCTAACGTCAGTACCGCGCCGCATATTGTTCCTGTAACATCTGGGTGTTGAATGGGCTCAAGAAACAATCATTATTATCTGTAAAAATAGGGCTGTGTTTTTTAAAAAGGAAAGTCGACAGAGTGATACAAGAATCACCTAGCTACTGTCTATATTTGAGTAACTCATTGAGACCCGTGAAAACTTGTGACAATTTGAAATATCAGCTAATAAACCCCCTCAGTGCCATGTTAAGTTAGTTAGCTAGTTCTCATCTCATGCATCCCTCACCGCCCACTATGATATTATATGTGTAACACAGATGAGCTGCTCGAAGACCTAAAAACCGCCTCAAACCAATAACATGAGTTATTTCTATGTATTTTTGTGCATAGTGGTACACAGCTGAAACACTAAAACTCTCCTTCTACCAGACTTTTGTATTATCTAGAGGTAGCTTGTCCTCTATGGTGATATGATCATACACTTTTATTTTATTTTACTTGGTAAGATACCACTCTTAATAAGTCTAGGACACTAATGCTGGACATGACCTTAATTTTATTAGTTATTGTTTATGTCTTTCTATGTAAAAATGCAATTCATTATTTTAAAAAAAGAGAGACGTCTCCTATTTCATACAAAGAGGACCCTGAACGTTCATTGTGATAACAATTACCATACAATGTGATTACACAAAACCCGAAAAATTAGGAAAATAACTTTAATGAACAGATATTTCTGTTTAGTCAATCATGTAAATTCCATATAACATGTATACATAAGGCTTTGGATTCACTGCTATTATTTTAATTGATCTCTGCATTGCATCCACTGCTTTTCTTGGTTATAACAAAAAAAAAGATCCTTCCAAGTTTCAATGGGAACAGTTTTCTCAGATCTATTAGCAATATTGTGTATTAAGACCTTTGAATATTTAGATAATCATTGTAAATTAACATAACTAAAAGTGCAGTGGGTTGTTTGAGCTTGAATAAAACAATACAAAAAACAATAAAAACAAAGTAGCAGCTTTCATTTTGTGTGTTTTTCATGGTACTCTTCTCTTGTAAATGATGCCTTGTCTAATATATCACCATACACACACTGAACAGGTATTGCAGCCTCTGTGATGGCATAATTGCACTGGCTGGCAAAGCACTTGCAAGTTCTGCCACGAGTGTAGAAAATGTTGGGTTGTGATAGATTACTTTAGATGTTATAAAGAGCCTCTGCAATGGGATGCAAGTCAAATCATGATGGACCAAGGAGAAATGATGGTGTTGCAGGTTATTAATTTTCCAAAGAATACTGAGTTACTACAGATGATAATTTTTAAACACTTTGCAAAATGTTTTTTTTTTTTTTTCCGGGCTTAGGCATCGTTTGTGTGTTTTTGTTAGATAAGGAAAGTTAAGGGATTAATAAATGATGGCTTCATAACATGAAGCATGAATCTGAAAAATACCCATTTAGAAAATAAAATATCAGTATTAATATAAACAGGGCAAAAGAATGCATCTACAGCTCTTGGGGGAAAGGGGAAACTGAAGACAAAAAGGAGACAGTGTGAAGCTTGACCCAGTAAATGAGATCAGATGTAGTTGATAAGTTGAGGACTCACAGGATGAAGCAGAAAGTATAATTCATAACAACTAGTAGTTTTATGGCAGAGGAAAGAGCTTCTGTTCCCGTTGCTTCTTGTTTTGCTAAGGGGTGCAGTTTAACCATCTTTTTTCTTTATCTTCTTACACAGGGTGAATTGTTCTTTTTACTTTAAAATTGGTGCCTGCCGACATGGAGACCGCTGTTCCAGATTGCACAATAAGCCAACATTCAGTCAGGTAAGGTGATGGTGTTTCTATATACTGTGTATTATGATCTGAAATAGCAACAGGACATTGCTGTGATCAACACATCATTGTAAGTTGTCACCTGGTTACAACAGGACAAAATGTATGTATTTGTTTGCACTTAATATATACACATGTACTATTTTATATGTATCTAAAATTTACTTTTTCAGACAATTGCTCTGCTGAACATTTATCGGAACCCTCAAAACAGTGCCCAGTCTGCTGATGGTCTAACCTGTAAGTTCAACCCTTGACATCTGATTTGTTGTTCTGAGAAATGTAATTTTCTTTGATAATATTTTTGCTAAGAATTTTAGAGACATATTATCAGTACATTACTCACCATGTAGTCATATTTGAAAGGAAATTGTTAAACCATGGACATCATTATGATTTTATTGTGAAGGTTTAGCTATATTTCCGGTGTTAAGTGCTCTGACAAATAAGTATTCAGTTATCTTGGTATTCCTTTTAATGTTTCACATTGAATTTGTTACAGAAAGAATAAATAATATTTTTCCCTCTCATCTTTTCTGTTTCCTTTAGGTGCCATCAGTGACATGGAGATGCAGGAGCACTATGATGAGTTTTTTGAGGTAAGACTTTCTAAAGATTATCATGTAGATCATATGTCTACCTGGCACCATGACTACACCATTTAGCAGCTGCTGCATTTTATTCAACTACTTGGGGAAAAAATGCTCAAATAATGTAAAATTACACCAGAAAGCTATGACCAAATAATATAAAGTTTCCAGATACCAGGAATCACATTCATGATTAACCATCAGGTGTTTGTTTTCCTTAGAGAATGTGCCTAATTTGTGGGATTTTTATTTTATGTTTTTGCACCACATGGTAAGGACTGTTTCTTACTATATTTTTGACCAGTTCTTATTGTGGTCTATTTTTGTAAAAACCTTCAGTTAAGCTTTGAACACTAAATAAAATACTGTCTTGCTATACGTGCATTAGCTGCACAACTTGCAGAGTAAGTTTGCCCAACAGAAGTAATCTCTCTTTTAGGTGTGAGCTCCTCTGTCTCTGCTGGTTGGAGTCCTTCTCCTTTTTCATTTCATTTCGTGTCACGTTCACAATCATCCATTCTTGGGTTTCCTTTATACAGACTTCCTGCTTGCATCAGAGTTATGTGGACAAGGGCAAAGTGTCATTAAGGAATAGGGGAATATATTGGTGTATAAGATAACACTGTTAATGTCCCTTAAATGAACATTACAAAGTTTGCTACAATGCATTTGTCTTTCATTTTCTTAGGAGGTCTTCACAGAAATGGAAGAAAAATATGGCGAGGTGGAGGAGATGAATGTGTGTGACAACCTGGGAGACCACTTAGTTGGGAATGTGTATGTGAAGGTGGGCCTAAAAACTATAAATATGCCATAATGTTGATTCATGATGTTTATGCTGAAATCTTTTTAAGTCCCCTTAACTTTTTAATGATGTATTTATTTTATTTTATTTTAGTTCCGTTATGAAGAGGATGCTGAGAAGGCAGTGATAGATCTTAACAATCGCTGGTTTAATGGACAGCCCATCCATGCAGAGCTCTCTCCCGTCACAGACTTCAGGGAAGCATGTTGTCGTCAGTATGAGATGGGGTAAGTTGAACATTGAGGAACGCAGAATGATCTTATATACATATTTGACCAACAGATATAGGTCTAAGTTTGCTTTGTAAGAATTTACAATCCATGCACATGTTTTTAATATGTAAATTTAATTATTTTATTAGGGTCTTATACATAAGCTTAAATAATGAAGGTAGGCTGTGTAACGCTAAGGTATGTTGTATAGAACCTTCCAACAATATGCCAATTTAAAGATTCAGTGTGTACTAGTGACATCTAGTGGTGAAGTTTCATATTGCAGCTGAGTATTCCCAACTTGCTCAACCATAGCTGCAAAAAATATGATTCTGTCTGTTTTGGGCTTTTTATTTTAAGTGATTTGATCTCTGTTCCACACCTAAACATAGTGGGTGACAGGGAGTTACCTTAACAATGGATTTCACATCCTGAAAATCATAAAAAGGCAGAAGGAAAAAGTCTGTTCTAGGTACTAAAGAAGCATGGTGGACTGTGAACAGCACCTTGTTCCCTCTCTGTTGAAATAACATCACTTATCACCCAGTGGAAGTATACCTTTACTATTACAGCTCACTTAGACGGGGTCTGTGTCTTTTTTGCTCCATTATATCGTCATCTTACTGAGACCGGGGCCTTCATTGACAGCTGTAAATTGGATTTTTCTCTGGATCGCTAAAACATTTTCCTTGCTATAACCCTTTAGATTATGTACAAATCCTTAAGATTTGTCACTTGAACTTGATGGAAATGAGACATTGTTCACTGAATTGGAAATGAACAGAAAAGCCTTTTAGATTCCCTTTTGTACTAACAAACTAATCCAGGTCATAATGAAAGAATATTACACAGTAGTTTGTCTTTCAGTCTGGAGGACAGGAAGTTTAGAGTGACAATGAGAAGTACTAATAAAATGGGACTCATCATGTCAGTAACAGTGAAGTAAGACTGAGCAAACTACTAATTTTCTGCTCTTTTGGCCTTCTTTTTCTGTAGTGAATGCACTCGAGGTGGATTCTGTAACTTCATGCATCTGAAGCCCATTTCACGGGAGCTGAGGAGAGAGCTCTATGGCCGCCGGAGGAAAGGGTACAACTTCATCTTTTTCTGTTTTTTAGGGAATAGATTGTTATTGTGGGAGATGTGCTAATGCACTTTTTGATGGAGAACAAAATAAGAAGAGAATTAAATTGTTTTACCTGAATAAAAGCAGTTTGATTGTGGGGAAATTCAACTGACCTAAGAGTAAAAAGTCAGTTTATATTTTTGTTTGTATTAAAATTCTGATTATAGTCCTACAAAGGTCTATTAGGTCAAATAAACATAGACTTGGTAAGGATCTAAGGGGACCTAGGGTGCTAATGTTCACACAAACACACAAAAGTAAAGATTTGCTTCAAAGATGATCTAGGAAAATTTTATAGTAATTGCTTTTTCAGAAATCATCTCACAATGCTGAACATCAGCTGACTTCAGTATTTATGTTTGTATTTGCTGAGACAATCTTGCTGAGCAGTATTTTTAAACTCTTAGTACTGCTCTATTATATTGTAATAAATGGTATATGAGTTAACATGCAGAAGGTACGATTTCACTAATATTCTTTTAAAATAAACTGTAGAGCAACTTAATTTGATCCATGATTTCAACACAGAATTGTATTTGCTCAAGTCAGATGTAGTGACTGTGTGTTTATGTGGTTCTCTGCTGGCTGTACAACAAATTTCCCCCCTTGGGGATAATAAAGTTTCTGAATCTAGTGCTTTTGGTAAGCAGCTACTTCCATATTTTGGAGAAAAAATGTGGCCAAAGATTAAATTCATGTTTAACTTTAACATGATTCATGGGACTGAGATTCTGCATTTAGTTCTCATGTCCTTCAGAAATATTCATTTATTTATTTCCTTATTTACTTCAGTGCACTTTGCTTTTCTGACCTCGTAGCATAGAATGGATGAACAGATTTGTGTTGGAGAATCTATCATGTAATGACCAGGATTCCTGACACGACTTGTGTTTAAACCATGATAGAGCGACGTATAAAAAAAAAAAAACAATAAGTGCATATATTGCAGTGATAACATCATGTTGTGAAAAGATACAATAGAAGTCACTGAGGCTTAGATTAGCTTTCTAATTATGGGCAATTAAGTGAAAGGGTGTGGCTCCAAAAATGCAGAATCACCTCTGAATAATCACTTTTGTCACTTCCACAGCCGCCACAGGTCTCGCTCTCGATCAAGAGAGAGACGATCTCGCTCACGGGACCGAGGTAGAGGAGGCGGCCGTGACCACGATAGACGCCGCTCCAGAGACAGAGAGCGTTCAGGGCGGTTCTGAATCACAAGCCATGACTACTAGTCCTCTTCTTGACTCCATG
Organism: Ostorhinchus cyanosoma; assembly: GCA_029814465.1. Taxonomy (NCBI): domain Eukaryota; kingdom Metazoa; phylum Chordata; class Actinopteri; order Kurtiformes; family Apogonidae; genus Ostorhinchus; species Ostorhinchus cyanosoma. Next base: position 16,704,808 of record JAPTYQ010000015.1, on the reverse strand, counting down.
TAGCCATCTCTAGTCTGTTTTTTTTTTAAGTTTGTACCCTCTTGATCTCCTCTCGGACTAATTGAAAAGTGTCTCACTTTGAAGCTGTGACAGAATTGATGTAACTGTTTTTTCTTGATGTCTGAAAATGGCATTCGCATCATTAAATTTCAAAGGTTTTTTTCTTAACATGACTGATGGCTCATTTATTTGTGTTTATTTAAGTTTTAGTGACAGCATTTTTTTTTAAGTGCCACATTTGAAAGTTGGATTTTTTTTTAGGGTGAAAAGCATTAAACATTCTGTCTTTCATTTGTTGGTCAAAATTGTGTTAAAGTTATGCTTGTTTGGGAATAGAATTATGTAATTTCATCTTATCCACAGATGGAAAAGCCGGTAGAAAAAGATGTGATCTTTTAGGGATCACAGGACTTACTATAGTAAGATTTAGTAACAGGAATGTGCTAAACATGCTCAATCCAGTAATAAAAGCTGCAAATTTGTGTGGATATTTTTTTTATTAAAGGTTGTAAATATTTTTGGCTTATCTAATATCAGTAGGTTTGATATTTTTTGCTTTTAGAAAATCTCTATTAAATTTCATCAGAATTGTTGATTAAAAACACAAAGCACTTTACTGTCGAAAGAAAAAGATAATTAGCAAAATAACTATTTTGAAAAGACAATCACAGAAAAGAACAATACCGGGACTCTCCATTTCTTTTATGTTCACACTTATTTGAATAAAACATGATTTGATGCAACACTATTTTTATTAATCTATCAAGTGACGTACAATTAATAATAGGCCGATACTACACTTTCTATAGAAGTATGAGGTCTTACTTTAAAAACGTTAGATCAAGCTGCATTCTGCTGAAGATACTGCACTTTTACCGGAATAAGCTTTTAAATTAATACTTGTAATATAGTATTTGCACGCTTCTACTTTTATTCAAGTCTAAATAATTTTAATTTAGACTGTCCTTTCAGCTACTGTGTGCAATATTTTAATCATGGAAGAGTCTAATAAAAAAAAAAAAAATCCATGTTATTACATTTATAGCAGTTCTTGGTGAACTTTTCCATTTTTCATTCACAGGAAGACACCAGTTTTTCGTTTCTAATCTTGAGCTGGACAGGTTTGGTACTTCAGAGTTCAGGGATTTGACTATTATTTACTGATATCTGGAGAAAATACACACGGTTCCACTTTGACCAATCAGCGTTGAGGACGGCGGTGGTTCATCCAATCAGCTGCCGTTTCATCCTCTACCATTTTACCTGAAAGAGGGGGTGTGTTCCACGGATGTGTTAAGGCTCAGTTACTGGTCAGTCACAGCTGAAGGTGTCAGGTGAGTCTGCTACTTCTTTATTTAACACGAAAACAACCAGTATAACACTGATAATTAACCATAATTCAACACTTTGCTGCATTATTCATCACCTACGACGACTTGTCCCGACGAAAACGTAGCCTAAATTACATGAACAGTGTAAAAACAGTGTATTGTAGAAGCATAAATATTACTGCAGCATAAAAAAGTATGTAGCATTTTATTGTATTTTACTTAAATTGAGGATACTTTACTGAGTGTTTCCAGCTTATGCTACCTAATATTTTTGCATCATTACTTTTCAAAGGTGAATATACCAGCATTTCCACTTTGTTTCTGGAGGGTTTAAAGGCTGTGGTTGTTTTTATTGTTGTTATTAGCTTATCATTTTAATATGTTTTAGAACCCAAACTTGGACTTATAGTATTGCAAATGTTAGTAACAAAAGGAGACATGAAATAAGTCAGCTCACTGATAGTGTCAACATACAATAACAGACAGCCCAACATGTTTAGAAAACAAATACTGTCTATAAATGTGTTTTTCAGTTTCTTTTCTTTCTGTTCCTGCACTTTAGTTCTCTAATAGTATAAATCTGTATACTTTTTACTGAATTCAGGCTTGTGTTTTCTGACCTTATTAAAAGTTGCCTTTTATAGATACATAGTTGTGATAGTAGAGGTGGTGGAATAGCTGCTGTCTTCTCTTACACTTATGGCTGTAATGAAGTTCATCTTGGTAAATTCATATCCTTTGAGTACCTTGCTTTATTGGTGCATTGCAAAACTACAGCCTTAATAATAATAACTGTCTACCATCCACCAAAATCCAAATGTGGATTTTTGGAGGAATTCTCTGAGTTATTATCTAAGGTTTTCACTAAATATGACTGTCTATATTCAGTCTAATATTCACATTGAAAGTAAGCTTTACTAGTTTGCTCTCAACATGTCTGTGGACCCTTTCACAATAAAGGACACACTTAGGATCTTGTCATCCCAAAAGGACTTAACATTGCCACACACCTTGTCATAGATGTAGCTTTCTCTGATCACTGTTTCATTTATTTTGACGTCCCTGCTTTCCCTGTACAACTTAACAGTTCTCGATTACTCAAAAGACGTGTAATTAATAATAATACAATTGAAAGCTTTCGAAAAAGTGGAAATGAGTTGTCATTGTCTATGATATCTTCAACTGGGGACCTTGAGGACAACTTCAACTCAAAAATATAGAGCGTATTAACAAAATTGCACCGCTCGAAATCAGATATGGAAAAAAATAAAAGGCTCCCTGTAGAAATGGAGTGGACATCAGACATTTAAAGAGGCAGTGTTTTCAGGCAGAGCAACAGAGGAGAAAAAGGAGACTTCAGGTTCACAGTGACAGTTATAAGGATAAACTGAACAAATACAAGGCCATTAAACAAACTAGACAGTCTTTCTTTTCTAAAATCATAAATGAAAATGTTAATGATAGTAAAGTATTCTTCTCAACTGTTGACAGACTTTTTAATCCACTCAGAAATGTTGTCCTCAGAAAAATGTGATCAATTTGCTTCATTGTTTGATAACAATATCATTACTATTTACTATTACACTACACTGTTACTTACTGCACATTTGTTTATTACACTACCGCAGCCGTTACCGTGTTTGTTGCTGCTGCAGCCATAATGCGGCTGCGTGGAAATGCTGAAAAAAGCAGAGTGACAGTTTAGTTTAGGTTTGGGTTCAGTATGTAAATAAATGGACTGTTTGTGGTGGAGAACACTTTGAAGTCGTTCACCGTGAGGAGCTGA
>JAPTYQ010000015.1:16672048-16685371 GCA_029814465.1 Ostorhinchus cyanosoma | reverse complement strand
TTCCAAATTATCAACAACAGGTGGAAATCTCATATTACAACACATTCACAGCTACTGAAACCACCAACAAATCAATTGTCTGCATCCACAGACTGTATCACTCACTGAATGAAGTATAAAAGTCATTGTTTACACACGTTTGTGATATGGTTTCAAGTTTTCTTCATACCTGCTTATTTTGACATTGGGTCAAAATAACTGTCTTATAATTGTCACGTGCTGCATCAGCTGATAGTTTACATTATAGCTCTGTTAGTTTAGCTCTGTCTTTAGACTGAAAACAGCCACAGTAAAACCACAAATTACCTCTATTTTCTGTACGGTATGTGTTGTCAGTAACTAAACTAAAGACCAGTTTGAAACAAGATCAAAACGGTCACAGTTTAGTCCAATGGTTCCCAACCTTTTTTGGCTCGTGACCCCATTTTAACATCACACATTTCTGGCGACTCCAGACATTCAAAACAAAGAGGGGTACGTGCAGAGGGGGGAGGGACAAATGGCAGTTGAGTGTGATTGACAATTCACTGTTCAGTTCTTTCGATGATTGAAATGATTAAAATGATTGAATGGTGTTTTTTTCGGTCCTGTCTGTTCCACAGGTGACTACATTTAAAAAAAAAAAATTTGTGTTAGAGCATTTAATTAATTGGTTGTAATCAGGGTGTGAAGGGGATTTTAAGCAAAATAGTAAAAAAAAATGCTCCAGGAAAACGTCTTGCACCCCGTCTTTAATTAATAGTCAATTCATTTGCCTGAATGACCTCCACCCTAAGGTTTGGGACAATATTCTAAAGCACCACTCAGATTTTTATCATTGGTTGTATTTGTAATTATTTTCTAAGACTATTTTTAGAGAGTGAATACACAGTCTGGTTATTGGTTTCTAAAACTAACAGATTGCAAACTCATTTTGGTGTTTTCTGCACAGGGAAATAACCAATTTTATTTTTGAGTGACCTCTGCACAGGTCGCACTGATGGGAAAACCTTAAACATGTCTACAGCTTTTAATTGCTTCTTCTGTCTTTTTTGTCCAAGTTATTCTGGATACTTCCTGTGCTCTGTTTCAGTCACCAGCCCACAGTCCACCCACTAAACCTGACCTTTACGCTGTTTGACCACTTTACACACATTATTACTGTTCAAACAGCAGCCACATGTGTAAAAACCACAACTCTGTTTGGACTGACATACAGTTTACCAGAAGGCAAACACACGCTGAGAGATCATCCTCCCATATGTCATAACAAGTGCTAGAAGAAGTATTTAGATCCTCCTACTAATACACCACTGAAAATACCACAAGTCATGCACCCAAAACTTTACTGCAGTATTATCAGCTATTCATTGTGCAGTTGAAGGGGTTTTGTCACATCATCCTTCAGTTTATCACAAACATTCAACATCAACACAGCTGGAAATACAGAATTTCACTGGACAAGAAGGAAAAGTATATATTGTTTAATACTTTTAGTACCTTATTAAATTATTAGTAGTGTTTTATGTGTATTTTTTTTAGGATAGTTTTTAGTCCCGAGTTTTATTCTGTGCTTCATGTACATTTTTAGTGTGGATGTATGAGTGAAATTTCTATTTTCTGTAACTTCTGCTGCTGCTGTCTGCCAGGACACTCTTGAAAAAGACATTTTCATTCTCAGTGAGTCATTATTTCCTGGTTACATACACGGCAATTAATAAATAAAAAACAAACTGGAAAATGTGAAAAATAACTAAAGCTGTCAGAGAGAAAACTGTTAAATTTTCAACTGAGAATAGTGAAGTAGACGAATTTAAAAGTTACATAACATGGACATGCTCATATAAAATACCTCAAATATACAATTAACTAAATATATTTAGATACATTCCGCCATAGTCACACATAGGTTACAATGATGGGCTGTTTGAGGACATTTTTCTGCCTAATATGGTTGGAAAGTCAGGCCTGTCCAGGACTGTGTTTATTGTTCTCTCCTTAATCGTCTGACTACCAATTGCTTACTTAAATACACTGGTATGTTTTTATTGAATAGCCAAGAAATATTAAAGGCTTCTCATGTTCATCACCTTTCTGAGTGCTTCATCCTGAACAACATTCAACGGGTAAGATCTCGAAATGGAAGAACACTTTTTTTGTTTTTTTTTTACTTACTCACTCTGTGCAAACGGTTTCATTTGTTTCTTCCTTCTTTTTTACTGATGGTTCAGATCATCCATCCCCTAAGATTTGTTTTATGATCTGCACATGTCAAAAACAGTCAATAACAATTTCTAATTTCACAGGTTTTTATAAGATTCTAATTCTGAAGTCATCATCCTCCAAATATCTGAAAGTGCTGTTTATATTAGTTGTGCCCATCCTCATTGCACATGCAAAGATAAAGGCCTTTGACTGAGATTTTTGGTGGTGGATCCTGTTGATGCAGAGACAAAGACAGGCTTAAGACAAAATCACTTTTACACTGATCTGAGTGACTGAAAAAAAAAAAAAATCATGCTAGAATTTCCAGAAGATATGGGACTTAATTACTTCGGTGTCTTTGGGACGAAATAATCAGTCAGAATCTGTGTTGATACTAACTTGTGTTTGGAATCAACAAGGATGTGATTTGCTCCAGATCTCCTGAACGACAAAATCACCTTGTGGTTCATGTTCTTAACCATCTTACAACACTACAGTGGTCCTATTAATTTTGTTATTAGGAAAATGGCACATCCACAAGAAAAAATGGACAAGATGCAAACCCAGTATTGAACATTTTAGACAAGAAATTATGCTTTAAATTAATGTAATGATTATATTACTTTCCTCAGTCTTTGTTTGCATTCTTTTTAGTTGGTTTTTATGCGTATACCCCTTTTATTTACTTTTTTTTTTTTTTTTTTTAGTTGGTTTATATGTGTATACCCCCCTGGCAGAAACAGCTATTTTATATGTAACTATGTATAGTTCTCAATAAAGTTCATTAAAAAAAAAATACAGTGGTCTACTTCTCCATCTTAGGTTAGGGGCAGCCATGGCAGACTTAGGTTTGAAGTTGTGAAATTTCATGTAAGCTCTGGAGTAGAAGAGAGGCGTAGACGCTGGGAGTTTGACGTCCAAAGTTATGTTTCACTTTCTGTGTAAGGAAAGCATGGATCAGGAGGAAAGATGCGGATACACACACACACATGCACACGCACACATACACACACGACAAAGTGGTGTGAATGTCATGTCTCTTTCTAAGTGGTACAAATTGAACCCTGTCAGTTTCCAAGCAGTTGCACAGCTACAGGCAGTGACGGAGGCTCGTCGTCACTGGACCGTTGCCTGTGGTTGTGTCACCCGGTTGGATGCAGGCCTCTTGTCCCTCGATGCCAGGACCAGAGTCGGTAACAGCCCTACTGCTGTGGCCCATCTCACCTCCCTGCGGGCATTATCTAACTCGCTGAAGCGGAGTCACTGGGTCACGACACCTGCAGCCACAAGCCCTCGCCTAGAAAGTTGCACTTGCGTCATTGCTCCAAATGGTTGGAGCTCTAAGTTATTACCACTGCTATTCCCCTATGTGAGATCAATGAGGTGAAAATAGCACAGTTGTTTTATGTGATTGGGTTTAATGATAAAGAATACACCAGGATGGAAGCTATCCCTCATACCTCTGTTCTGCCCTAAAGTCCCCACAGGTTTCTTGAATCTGTATGAAAAAGGTTCAAAAGCTCAGAGCAAAATTCAGCCAGGACTTAAAACTGCACAGTGTAAACAAATTGTGAGATGAAAATCTTAAAAAGAAGAAATGTGTTCCAGATGGAGCTAGTGACGTTTTTCCTGTGCTCACTACTATAGATGTTGCATGAATGTGTTGGCTTTTCAAAGAACTGCGGTGGGTCATCGTCACGCTCAGGGGCATCATTACGAGAACAGAGACCCCTGAAGAGTTCAAAAGATGTTTATTATGAAAGGGTCCCTGACGGACTATTATGTTACCTCTTTTTGCTACAAGAATAGTTCAGTTCAAGGCTCAAAATGTGAAACCTTTTCTTATTTTTTTCTGAATACATGTACAATGACAAAGCACATGCCATGACGTGTGTGTGGACAGAAGAAATGTTTGAATAGTTTATACTTGAAAGTTTTCCAGAACCTAATATCAAGTTTCACATTTGACATAACATTTTGAGTTCACAGTGGAGCTGTTGAATATCTGGGGTTTCCAGTCACTTATTTAATGTTCTCTCTCTTTTATCAAGTGACAAACTGATAAGATGATGTTCTGATTAAATCTATTCATGGTTCATAATTCATTCTCAGTGGCTTGAAAATGAATTTTTCATTTTGGGTTTTGACCCATAGTAACTTCTAGTATTTTTACTTGACTTTCAGATCCAAAAATGACATGTTTAATGTAAGAAACTCAATAAAAAAGTATTAATTAGCTTTAAAAATTAAGAGTTGCAGACTTATCACAATAAATTAGATCTGTTTTCAGAAAAGCTCATTAAATTGACTGTAGGTACTGAAAGTGGGACAATCCCTCAGACTTGATGTTCTTACTTTGTTCTGACCTGTTACCAAACTCCCACCATCTGGGGGGGTATCAAATTAAGAAATGACTTTTTCTTTAACCGCCTAGAGAAATCTATCTGTGTAATTGCACCTGGTGAAGGTCAGACCTATCTCAGAGCGACTCTCGATCCCTGCTCAGATAGTGTGGCTTGTTTTCTGAAAAGGAGTGCAGGAGTTAATCCTGATAGGAAATGCCTCTTTAGCCAACAGGAACACAGCACAATGGAGAACATTGTGAGGAATCACAGGGTTTTTATGAGCGTATGAAGTGGGAGCAGAAGGCAGCACAGAGAGAGAGAACATGTCCTGGTTTTAATTTTCTCATTTTGCGTCATTCCTCCGTCAAAACTTATAAATCACAAGTGTGTCATCCTAGGAAATGACAGAGACCCCTGCCCTTGCCTTTTCTCATCTCCTGTCTGCTTCAGGCCCTCTCTAAGTTTTAGCATAATTTCCCTACGGTTTTAGAAGCAAACAAACAATAACTTAGGTAATTTTGCTCTCATCCCCACCAAATACAGACAAGTAAAGAATATGCGAGTGACCTACTGAGAAAATGAAAGGAGGGCAAAAACATTTGTGTCTTGCGTCACACACTAGCCCCCGAGGGAGAGAACAGCAGTTTGAAACTAACCTTTGCATATTTTGGGAGGGGAAAAGGATAAAGTGTTTTCAGTCTAAGTGTTTATGTGTTTTCCCATGTTCTCTGACAGCGTCCCTTTGGAAAGGCGAAATGATGGACCTCTGTTTCTCTACTGACGTAGGGTTGTTTTATACACATACAGACAAATGAATAGTTCAAAGCAGGGTTATTTATTTATGTAGTGCATTTTATACATAATAACTGTACAGCGTTTGTTACAAGAACAAAAAGAAGATCCAAAGGAAAAGAAAAACAAAATCCTTTAACAATGAAAGATGGAATTTTTAATGTGTATAATTAAAACATAGTACGAGATACATGGACCTGTAATGAAAGGGGATAATGTAATATATAAAGGGGGTTTCTGAGCTGCTGAGTTTATTGTACTGTCAGTCCTCATGAACATGGTAGACTGGGGGAAGTTCTCCAAATTTAGCAAAATCCTTCACCTGACTTGAAGACGAACTGGTTTAAAGTCAACAGTCTACGTCAAGTAATAATGTCTTATATCCAAAAGGTCAAATTTACAGGGACCATACACTGTCAATTATTCAACACCACACTCCTCCGTAAGTGAAGACAATGTGTTTTTTAATTAGATTTCTGGATAAATGTAAAAAGTGTGATCTGAGAACTTCAGTTTGAGCATAAAATAATTCCCATTAAACGCTTTCATCATCTCCACTGCAAACACACAGCTTCAGCTCTGATTACAGGAAGCATTCACTGTGGCACCATTTATGTCACACAGTGCTTATGCAATGGCACAATAAATGTCACAACATTTATTTCAATCCAGAGTTGATTAATTTTCCACCAAAATCTTCTGTTGACGATGGACGAGTCAGACCAGTACGTGAAGTCTACGCCATCACATCCCACAGATTCTCACTGGGGTTCAGGTCTGGACTCTGCGGAGGCCAATCCATGTGTGCAAATGACGCCTCTTCCTTCCTGAACCACTCTTTCACTATCTGGTGTTGTCATCTTGGAACATATCTTTGTCATCAGGGGGAGAAAAAATCCACTGATGTTCAGACCTGGTCATTCCGTATATGTTCAGGTTCAGCTAACCTCATTTTGTTGTTGAACCTAGACCAGACCAACAGAATCAACCCCAGATCACAACACTGCCCCCATAGGCTTGTACTGTAGGCACTAGGCATGATGGGTAATCACTTCATCTACCGCTCTTCTCCTGATGGAACAGGGTCAAACTGGACTCATCAGAACATATGACCTTTTTCCATTGAAACACAGTCCAATCTTTATGCTCTAACAAACTGATGGTTGTTCAAGAAATGAGAAACTACACACTGCCTCAGTTAAAGGGTTAAAAAAAAGACACATTGATGCTGAAACGTAATAAACCTGCATAATTATCCAATGGAAAGATGTGAACTATACTTTGGACTGTATTTGTAATATGAGTCTGGAAAACATGGATACAAAGTTCAGCTTTACTGGTTGACAGTCAAGTGTGAGGTGATAATAATAAGACAACAGAGTGATAAGAGCCTCAAGTGGAAAGAACATAAACACCTCCATCAAGGCCAAAAACATTGGCAGTAACACAAACAGACTCTTTAACATAAATGTAATTTACCAGTGAAAGTGTTTGAAACTTGTAAAATGTTTATGATTGTTCTTCAGTGGACATCAATAACACTTGCAATAAATAAATTAACTTCTCTATTACTCACCCATGTCAGTGGAGTTATTATTCCTTAAAGGGGTCATATTTTGCTAAACTCACTTTTATTAGTCTTTGGTTCATTTATTTGTGTATTTGGACCCTAATAGTTCATAAAGTTTGGATTTGAACCCTACAGGTGCTGCAAAGCTATCTTTATATTAAAAAAAATCAAGTGGATTTCATCAACCCGTTTTAATTCCTTCTTAATTTGTTACGTTTATAACTAGTTATGTCATGACATTTGCACATATATTGTCAAGACTTCCGACGAACATTTCTCCGAGTCCAACATAAGTGTTGGTCAGCAGCAGTGGCTGTAGTCCATACTGAAAATATGTCCAAACTTTGAGAAGATTACCTAAAATGTTCAGTCGTTGGTTGTATTAACGAAAACAAGTGGCTGAATGGGACAGAGAATCACTGTCAACAACCTGGAGAGGGTGGGGCCTGAAGTGGGTCATTTGCGTTTAAAGGGCCAGTGCTCTGCTTTTTGGTGTCATTACTCAGAAATAGGGTTGAAGATGGACCTGTGGAGTGGAATTAATGAAGAATTCAAACCCAAGCAGAGCATTTACAGTTTATGTAGACCACAGCGAAATGTTTTAAAATGCATAATTCCATTTTTAAAAAAAAAAAGCTAAATATCACTCCTTTAAAGTGGGCCTGCTCACAATATTAATTGTGCTTTGTGTATTACTTAAAAAAAATCACTATAAATGCACCACACTGGACCTTTTTAATACATGAATTATAGGCAGGGGCAGAACCTTTAGGGAGGAGTGATTGCTGGCCAGAAGTGATGTACCCACATTGGTTCCAGGTGATCAAGTGTGAGTAAACTAGCAGCAGTCAGTGAGTGAGATTGAGTGGAAAGCACATGTTAGAGCTTGTTGTTTGTGCAGCTGTAAGGTTTACACTCCACCAGTTTCCTACAGAGGTGTCTGCTGCACGGAGTCAGTGATCAGTCCATACCGGCCCAGGTAAACATACAAATTAATGCATCTGTGTCACTACTGGTGCTGGAACAGCCTGTGAAGGAGGCAACATGTCGCTGACCTGATGGAGCAGTAACTTAGTACTCGTGTACTTGACAACGGCCTATAACAAAAGTTACCAGACAGAACCATTAGTATTATCCATGGTCTTTTAAAATAGCTAGTAATGAGAATTCACTACTGATGCCCATTTATTACAAAGCCCAGAAATGACAAAATGCACAATGACTTTACAAAAGATCTTCCTGTTTTTTGTGGCAACCATAGTGTACGGTGGTGTTATTCAGCTGCTTGAAATCTGAAACTTCAATGCTCGATGTCCGAAAACATCCCATACTGATCGTTAAAAAATGCTGTCTTACAGCCTTGGATGGAAACAAAGAAAGCAGACTCATAAATGAATGTGTGCAAAACAGCAGCTGCATCTGAATCTGCCCTCAGACTGTGGCTGAACTGAAGTGCACTCAGATTTGATTTGCACTCACTAAAGCAATTTACGTACAGTACTTCCACTGCTCTCAATGAGACTTCTGTTTTAATGTGCGCCTTTAATTTGCTTTGGCCCTGTGGTATAAACCAGTATTAACAGAAGCTTTGTAAACCACAAAGGGGAACCAGTCGGGCACAAACACATCCGAACTGTTGATGCAAGTTGAGGCTAAAGCACATTTGGTAGATAAAAATCAACAGACAGATAAAAATCTGCATGTGAAAATGATGGGTGGATACATTCAAGCCATGTTCTGTTAGTTAATCATCTAATGCACAAAGTTTAAGGAAATGGTTACTGGGGCAGAGAACTACAAGTGCAAAAGATCACTGGCTCACAGACCCGCACTTTCACCAACACAAATCCAGTCGTGCCTCTGAGAAGAGTTTGACGCTGATGTGCAGTGAAAGGTAGAGGTGGTGCATTAGAGCTGCTGTGAGTCAGACTGCGCTGCCGTGTCAGCTCGTCCAGACAGACACTGCTCTCAGGCTGTGTGTAGGTGTCTCTCAGGGGACAGTCGGGGTTTCTGTTATGAAACCAGAGTTCAGAGCGGCTGTAGCTGCACCAGTGTTTCAATACTTCATGACATGCAAGGGCTGCCTGCCTGGTAACACACTGTAGCACTTGAAATGAGGGTCACTGTGCTCCAGCAAAGAAAAGAGCTTTAAATCAAACATCCATTATCAGATTAACTCAGTGTCACTGTTTTATGAAGGACTTACTTTGTTGTATTTTCACTGGAAGCGTTGCAGTCTGTATCAAGATTTTATTTAAATATTGAGGTTATGGGGTGTGTTTAAAATAAACCTAGATGTACTAGAATAATAATTTCTCTAATATAACTTATTTAACTGTGCAGGAAAAATTATGAAGAAATATACAACATTTGTTAAACAAATAAACCATAATATGTGATATAATTTCATCTATTTAGTTTAGATTATTAATAAAATGAACAAATGACTACATTTTTTACTTAGTTTTACCAATGATGGGTAGCAATGCAAGTATTTCTAAAAAAAAAAAAAAAAAAGAAAAGAAAAGTAAAAGAAACATTTTAAATAAAGGTTTGTGATGATAAAAAAAAGCATATTTACAATGCTGAAAACATAATATTAATATTGCAAAGATATTGAATTTATGCCAGTTGGGCCACTTTTGACCTATCAGTCACAGTGTTAAACTTCTGCTTGTGGTCTAATAAATTGCTCACATTATCAACACTCACTCCTGTGAACTACTGAATACTATCATAGATGACTGTAGATTTGAGTGGATTTGTTATATTTGTTACTATCCAGTTCCGTATTTTTGATTAACTTTTGGAGACGATCTCTTTCAGTTATAGAATGAGTCAACGTGGCTGTTTATTCGTGTTGTTGTTGTTGACTGCAGCGGACTTCATTATGCCCATTAGCATTTCCCATGTCAGCAGTGTTTCATGGCTCCAGTGGCTCCTCTGCTGGTCTCAAACCTCATTCAGTGTTGCTTTGTGCTCACCACTGTCTCGTTGTGACCTTGCATAACACAGATTTACGTAACTGTAACACTCTGTGTTTGCACATAGGTGTAATATGACCTCTAACACAGGAGTCTATAAGCTCTGTATAGTGTGTAAATGAGGTCACTCTTCAGCATGTGTTACCTCTCACACAACCATTATCAAACACGAGTTACCATCCAATAGTGGAAAGCATTAGAAGTCAATACTATACTTGTGCACACACTGAAGGTGTCGATTTGATGCAGCATTATCCTTCTATTCCACTGCGTTTTACTCCATTTCATTTGTCTAATATCATTATTTACTTTTCAGGTTGTAATCTCCCTTCTGCTCAGTGAAAACTATGTGTTAATCCTAAATCCTTTGTGATGCCCTGAAAGATGAAATGTCCCTTATTGAATTATAAAATTCTCTTCCCTCTTAAGCTAAACAAAGTCTTTAAAAATCCTCTTGGATTAGCTGGAAAATGCATTTTCACAAAGCTGCAAAAATACCATTTTTTTCTGACCTCATAAAAACAAATGCATGGTTCTTTGAGGACAGCAATGCTAAAAACATGATGATCTTATAGACCATGATGCATTGCTAAATTTAAGTCTAATCATGAAGAGATAACGGTCTATTCAAACAGCATTTGGGTCTGCATGAAGAACAAACATGCAGCTACAGATTTTTCATGTATCATTATACAATGGGAACTATTGAACTGCATGGACTGAATATGAAATATCTTTGAATGCTGTCAGTGAATGACGTGAAACTCACAAAGTTGTCAAACATTGGCGTTAACTTTTACTGTATTCTATTGTTTCTAATTTCAAATTCTATGGAATGTGATGAAATGCAATGCCATAACTGAAGACATTCTTATTAAAGGGAACTCTCTGCTTTAGTTCCTAAAGTGGTCACATTAGCGAGGTTAAATTGCATTCATTTTATCAGTGTATGATAATTTAAAAAAAAAAAGTTTTATGTGATTTAAAAAATTTATAATATTAATTTTGCTTCACTTTACTCTTCTGAACCCTTACCCTGCATGGACCCCACCATTCTTCTGTGCCACCCCCTTCCATTTTTTTCTGGATCCACCACTGGACATACCTATACATTAATAAAGCAGAAAATGGATGCAAAAACATTATATTTAATACAAAGACAAGAACCATTTTACTGCTCAGTGACAACTTTCCACACTTTAAGTACATTTTACTGATGATACTTTAGTACTTTTAGTTGAGTTTTTGAGTGTAACTTACACTTTTTTCTTAGTCTGGAGAACTGAATATAAACACAGATCATATAAACACAGATTTTATGAATGTCTTTCTATTATTGTTTTATATATCCTATATTCTCCTCTGTCTATTTATTCATTAAATTCTGATTTATTTTCATCTGTAAGTTCCTTTTTATTAAGTAAATGTAAGACACTCTGAATTGCCTCTGTGAATAAAGTGTGCTACCTACTTGCCTTGCAGAACCTTTACTTGAAGTATTCAGTTTGATGTAGTTGTTTTTGCTTAAGTAAAGGACCTGAATACATCCGCCACTTGTTAATAAGGTACCTCTTGGATGTGGTTGCATCTTTAGATAATGCATGGAAAATATTAGTCAAAATGCTCTAAGGACAGTTTAAACATGCAAAAAGCAGAACATTAATTAAGGTGCAGGGGTGTTTTGGTAGTGAACACATATATATATATATATATATATATGTGTGTGTGTGTGTGTGTGTGTGTGTGTGTGCGTGTGTGAGGTCGTAGAGATGATGGGATAAAATGCATTTTGTTGTTGTGACTCAGGAGCTTTTCCATTCTGGGAGCTCCCATCGTCCTATCCGGTTTTATCATCTCTTACGTCAGTGCTTCCAGACTGTCACTAAGTGAAAAGGGTTTTCCCACTCAGCGCCCTCTGAGAGCTACTGCCAGCAATGTTTCTTTATTATAGACCCTGCACTTTTATGGGCTGATGGTTTTCTGTACTGGCTTCAGAGGAAACTTCTCTGGAAACAGTGAATCCACTTCCTGAATAGTACTCCCTGTCTTCTTTGTAAAGCTTCTTCCATCTTTTAAACAGGTGTTTTTCCAGTGAAACTAATTAGAATTTTTTCCTCCTGCTAATATGACGTTAACAGGATATGTGCTCACTTCCTTTGAACACAGTGCCTGTTCCTGTCATTTGACTTGAGGTCATGCAGTAACTTTGTACAACAGAGACGGGAAATAACAGAGCAACTTGGGACTTTGAGCTGGTTCTGGGGTGAAAAAGATGCAAAGAGCGAGGCAGAAGGTCCAGAAAGTCAAAGACAAACAATAAAAAAAAAAAAAAAAAAAAGCAGGCGTGTACACAGTGGTGTGTAAAACAACAACATAAGAAAAACAGAGCACCAAATTTCCAAAAAGAGGTTGCTAATTACCTCGACAAATTCAGCAGAGCCTCATGACTGCTGAGCTGGAACAAAATATGCGCTTCTTGCCTCAAACAATTAACTCCACTAATGCTAACCCTTGCTCCCTTACTCAGCCCTCATTTCCATGCCCTGTAAAAACACACACGACCCACTTAAAAAAGCCCACTCAAACCACCCATAAACATAAAAGTCTTGCGATAGTTGTGAGAAGTGAATAGCAGACTTTTTCACAACCTACTGTCCGTTCAATATATTGTGTGGTTGAAGTCTCTGACGTCTGTGCTGATGACTTCATGTGTCCGCTGTAGCCGGCGGAGGTGACAGACAGACAGGAGGACAGACGGGTCACACAGATAAACAAGCTGCAAACAGACATAGCGGAAGGCAGAAGTCAGGGATTGTGAAGAGTGAGTGAGGCAGCTGTTCTGACCTATAACCTGCAGCAAAAAAACTGACAGTTTATGTGCGTGTTACTGCTGGAGAAGGCAAATGCTCATTGATGCGTTATGTTTTTATGTACCATCACATGGCTAATTAGCTGCAGACATTTTTCTTCAGAGATGCACACACGGCCACATGAGGTTGAGGGGAAAGGTTGACGTTGTCTGAGTTCACATCACATGCTTGAACTCTATTAAAGCTTCAGCAGGGAGAAAAAAAAAACCCACCAGATTCTATAAACACAGGTCGTCGTCTGGCAGCTCTCTGCTTTGTGACCCTGCGCTACAGCTTAGGATGTGATTATCAGACCACCTGTGGGCTTGTTCTCTGTAGAACTTCCATACTCTGGCTCACAGGATGTTCTCTGTCGGAATAATCTTACCACTGAGTGACTATTTCATTGGAGATTATTGTTATCTGTATGTTATGGTCAGTCTGGGGCGCTGTAAAGGGGTGGGGTGATGTGTGTGTGTGTGTGTGTGTGTGGGGACTAGTTAAAATATACAGTAATTACACAGACCGCTTGAATTACAACATACTGTCAGGTCATTGTGGAATATTTCTCCATTGACACCAGAAAGTAACCCTTAGTG
>JAPTYQ010000015.1:16643734-16660237 GCA_029814465.1 Ostorhinchus cyanosoma | reverse complement strand
AAAACTCACAAGCTATACAAAGTATTTCAAATATAAAAGCTCTAAATATTCATATACATAGCTCTAAACATATCTACCCACTATTAAAACACAAGTAGTGGTAGTTTATTCGGTTGTTAATTACTTTAAATAACAAACAAAAAATAACATATCCATTGTTCCATATACAATACGACTGAAAGGGTTTGGGTTACGTATTTTTTTTTAACCCTGTTTACAATTAACCTAATTTTCCCACAAGAAAATAAACAAACAAACAAACACAAATCTTAATGTAACCACTGCTAAATATATAACAGAAGAATTCACAATTACAACATATTATCAATATGATTAAAGATATAAACAAAAAATAAGTGTGCAAAAAATATTATGTTATTATATGTGTGCTAAAATACTGTTGTGTTATATATGGGATGTGTTTGTGTGTTCTTCTTCTACATGAAAACTTCCGCCACTCCTCTTACTCCTCAGATCCTCATTTAATATCTTTAGTGCTGTGAGCTGTGGGACAGTCTGTGCTGGTTACAGTAAGTACCATGCTTCTCTGCACTGAATGACCTAGACAGAATGATCCCAACCCTGCAGCTCAACTTTCACACACAGATACACAGCAAACCTCACTGAGTTATAAACAGAATTACCTCCATGTATCTGTCACTGCAGTTTCTCTGACACACATACGCTCTAACAAGGAAAATAGGTTGAATGAGTCTCTGCAAAAGCAACACTTACAGGCTAAAGGTATTGCTAAAAATATTACTTTCAATTGAACATATTGCATGTACTGATTACTTGTCAAAATATTTCAGTAAAAAAATGCAAAGATACAATATTGTGGAGATTTCAATTATCAAAGTATACGAAAATATATCTTTTTTTTTCATTTTAAAGCCACTGGTTTCTGATTTTATGGCTTTATTGAAGTAACATTTGCTAATTAAATAAGGATTAATGAGAATATGTTCATCAAAAACTTTTTTCTGTAAAAAAGGCTATTCATTGTTATTCATTAATTGGAAATATTGTAAAGTAGTACCGGTATATTACAGAAACAAAATGATAATAGATTTTTTTTTATAAAATTAGTAACATGGAATAAAATTGATTTGATTAAACAAGCAAACAAATAATATAGCCCTTTTGGTCTAAAAGTATATTAATTCATTTGAAATATTTAGTAGATTTGATTGAACTTTTCTCATCCTGATCTTGGTTTATAGGTTAAATATTTATGTAGCATTTGATTAAGTTTTTAAAAATACTTATTAAAGACTATTTAAAAAATTGAATTGTACCAAGTAATATTACGAGTCTCTTTGATTTAAGTATGATGAGCCATATTTGTGAACGTGCAGACAATAACACTAGTGAGTCCAATGATAATCACTTGGTGGGGGTGCAGAGGAAATTGCCATCTTTACAAAATCAAAACTGATTACACAACAGCAGATCAACTCAGTCAATACTGATTATTCAGTACAAACACATCAGGCAGCCATGTCACTGTTGTTGATGATTGATCCGATGTGACTCATAAATGATTACCATCTGGCTGTAACTAACTGTCCTTCCTGTCTCAGTGAAACTCTTTATTATAATAAGCTTTCCTGTTGTGGAGTGCAACAGGGCTCATATTCAGGTCAACTTTGTTTTTTGTGAGAAGACAGCAGTGGGTGAAGGTTTACACAACTCCTTTGGTCCATGCATTTACCCACTGAGCACTGATCATTTCTCAGATATGGGGTAGTTCAGATGTGATTACATATATATAATAACTTGCTGCTACCTGCAACTGCTGCTGAAATTTGTCTGATTGTTGCTCTGATCAGTTGTAGGTCTGTTCCACTCCATCCAGAGACATTTTGGTTTGAGCCAAATATTTGATAACACCCAATGGAAATAAAAAATCAACAGGAAATGTGTGACATGAATGCTTTGAATGAATGAATTCTTTGTGCTATTACTTGAAATCATTGCAATTTCCTCTTTATATGATAAACAAAGCCAAATGAATGATATGCATGACTATCAGCCTTTGTAACTCTAGGCCAGTTCAGTATAATTCATTTCCCAACGTGATTTGTCCAGTTTGTTGTCATGTCTTCTCATGTGATGTCTTCTCATCTTGTCAGGCTTGTTGTGACAATAAATGTGAATTAGAGGCATAGCTGTCCTTGTCTAATATCCTCTTTACTAATCAGAAATGTAAGTTATTTTATTTTGCAACATTGAACCAGTATTATAGAGTGCACATGTATTAGTTTTGACTTGCGTATGCACAACGATTTACCCCAGAATGTCATCACTTTAAGCCCCTACTTTTCCATCACTTTCCATTCTTTTCCAATTACAATTGAGCTGAGTTTTCCAAACTTTTACAGTTGAATACCCACAAGAGAAATGTATTAACTCCTTGGAAACCAAATGTACAAAAATGCATTACATTTCCTTTTTTTTTTTTTTGTTTAATCTTTGAATGTCAAAGCGATGTTGAATTAATGCACTGTTGAATTCAGATTAGGGACAAGTCGAGGAAATCCAATCATGCTGACATGTACGTTAATGTTAGTTAACTAGAAGCACATGAGTCACATGAAGCAAACAATTCAAATGTCAAATGCTTACGTACACAAACAAACATGACTGACTTTGTGCTGCCAAAACACTGTCTTTTTTTAATGCTAAAAGTGCTGATGTCACAAAAGAAGTCTGTTAAAATATTTATGGGGTGGGCTTAGCTAAACAAATACAACATGTTTATATGCACAACTTGAATTGTCCAAAAATGTGACGTCAGTTCTTTTAGCACCAGGGTCTTCAATTCTTCATTTCTTTTTACTTGTCCTGATGACGATGTCTGTCCCGTGTGTTCATTTTCAAGCAATCACGACCGAGCACCGCACCACAAAAACCTCTGTATTTGGAGTGGGTTAGATGAAACACAGAATGCTCTTCTCCCATTTTAATTAGAAAATGTAATTCACGTATCATTGCATTATTATGTATCAGGCAAATGGTGATGTAAGAAAAACACATTCTCAAGTCATTTTAGGTCAGATGCTCAGTTCAGAAAAGGCAAACCTAAACAATGTCATTTATATGTATTTCTGTGTTAGGATTGACTGATTATAACAAATATACAAATAAAATATTATACAGCTCTAAAGGGCTGTACTTGAAATATCTTTTTAAAATCTACTCCATGAGTTTTAAGTTCTGTAATGTGATGATAATGAAACATGTGAAGTAATTGAAGTCGTATCATGACACTGAAGTGTAAAGTAAAGTTTTTCTTCACAGCTATAAATCGTTCTGTGCTGTTGAAAGCATGCTGCAAAAACCCTATTAGCTAACACAAGGTCATGTCTGCAGAAGGCGGCAGCTGATGACTGATACGTTTGTGGTGGCTAGATGTCAAATGCCCAACTATACACCTAGAGCCAAATGCCAAATGTCAAGCCATATGTTCAACATGTGTGAGAGTGTACGTGTGAAGCACTTGAGTAACACTGCACATGCGCTGAGTAGAGTCAGCAAGTTTCGGCGTCTGGAAAAGGATTTGTTCACTTCTGTGGAAATTTATGCCTTTCTCAGCCTCATGTCTTACTGAGAATAATAAAACTCAGAGCGCAGAGTTGATTTGGCTCGGTTTGGAGGTTGTTGCGTCACTTGCCTCCCACATAACCTCCTCTGTCAGACGTCAGACACCTGTCCGTTCTTAGTTTTATGAATAATCACCAAGAAGAAGGGTCAGCAGGTTCAAATGCATCACTACTGCATCAGTTTGTCACATGGTGTTAGTGCATCATCAGTGTCCCTCATCATCAGTTAAAAGGCTTTCTCAAATGTTTTGTTGACTCAGACACCACCCAAAGCCATCGTAGTCAGTAGGTTATGTTCATGTCTCATCCAAAGAAACTAAGATTTGTCCGTTTTTATATTCACAAACTAAATACAAGACAGAGTTCCTGTGCTTTTGACATTTTCATCCATCCAACATAACAATAAATGGTCTAATTTTTTTCCCCATAACCTCCTGTGTATATTGTATCCACAAATTGGACCCTAAAAAATGCACTAATACAATACTATTAAAACCATTTAAAAGCTTGTACCATGTAAACATAGGGTTCAGATGTGAACATGTGAAATTGTGTTCAAATTAAGCTACAGCATGTAGTTCTATATGTTTATTTTTCATTCTCTTTTTATCAGATACATGAAACTACAGGAAGTACATGCACAGAATTAAAAGGCACACCAAAAACTAAACTAAATGGGTTCTGAAGGTTAAAGTCACGATTTAGCGTGACCCCTGACCCCATCACAAGAGGTAGCTCGAACAGGTAGAAACATCTGACACATGTTGAATGAAACGTGGTATGATACGTCAGAATATTTATGTAATAAATCTCATATTGTCTGAAGAAAAGGGTAATAGAAAGGTCACATTAAATATTAATTTTATGATTTATAGAAGTGTTTTATTATTATTATTATTATTATGAAACTTTAATTTTTTACTGCTGTTCATACTTCACATATATCCAGATTGCATTTTAATACAGAAAGTCAAAAATGCATGTGTTATCATTATTCTGTCACTAAACCAACAAACCAAATGTTGACCTGAGACTTTTTGCAAAGTACTGTATATCTGTGTATTTATGATAATGTATAACAGATAGAGTTTAGGAAGATATGAGGGATGTTAAATGCTGCTATAGAATTGTCACTTTGTCATTTTGCTGATGATTAATAAGGTACGTTATCTTTTTAAGGAAAACCACTGCCACAGTTGTGCAGTTTTGTGTTTGAAATGAGCTTTTAATGACAAACATGAGTAAAAGTGTAAGTTAAAAGTAAGAAAAAAAAAAAAACAACAAAATTTTAGGAAGTGAACTTTATTTAAATAAATAGCCACATAAATAATCTTTCACAAACCAACAGCTGTGTTTCCTTTCTCTTTCTGTGATCCCTCCACACACACGCACACACACACTCGCTCACACATGTAGACAGACACACTGACACGCATATACTCACACAGTCAAGTAACAAATCAGAAAAAAACATGAAATACTTCTTATTATAAAGTATATCAAAAGGGTCATCTTGCAGATTTGCATCAAGAGCCTTAGTGTTTCAATAGTTTTGTGAAGTTTCTTTTCAACATGAGAAACAAACAAAATCAGTAATAAGAAATATGGGTAAAGTGCAATTCTTGCTTTTGTTTACAGAGCAAGTTAAAAGGTCAAAGTTATCAAAAGGGGCCACAAGCAGAGCCATTCATCTTTCTCTCATTCTTACTTCAGCGTAGGAGTCGGAGATGTCGACCTCAGCTCGCATTTTTGTTCAGACAAAGGCACAAGTGTTGGTAGTGAGTGCAATCAACAAAAATTTTGGTGGATAGAAATATAAACACTGCATGTTTCCAACACAGAACTAGGTTTGGAAAAACACTGCTGCTCTATAACCACTGGGTGTTTCACAGGTACGAGAAAACTAACTACGCTTACAGTATTACTTATTTCTTGCAGTTTTCTAATATATTCTGTGAACTGACTGAACATATACATCAGTTCTTTGCAGGAATTTTTTTACCTATTTCTACCCACTGTTCAACTTCCAACACATTATGGTATTGCTATGTTCTGACTCTTTTCATTGTTCTTTTTTCATTTTTCTAGAAAAGTACAAAAATGAATACCACCATGGTCCTGATAGTATTAACTAAAATTGTTACGACAAATGTAGCATTAGGATTTGGTGGCAGCAGGAGTTTTCTCACAGCAAAAGCTTAAGAGATCATGTGAAAATGCTAGTAAACCACCACATTGCTACATCTAAAGACAGCATTGCGAAAAATCAGTAGTGTATCTGTGATAGATCAGCCATTTCCTGCGATGTTCGTTCTTTGGTAAAACCCAAATTCTTGTAGCTTAACAACTACAAGCATGCTGTTTGACGAGACCGCATTTTGAAATGCCTTTCTCCTCAGTTTCTACAGTGTCATTTTATTTTCTTATATAACCAGTACCTGTTCTAGTCAGCTAACTAACCCAGCAAAACAGACAAATGGAAGTAATGACAAAAAGCCTCAGGCAAATATTAATATAAATTATAACAACCCTATGTAGATCCTCAGCTTTGTGTTTCCTTTGTATTTCAATGTGAAATATTGCACTGCTCCCAGTCTTTGTTCTGTCCTTATGAAAAGTGTCTGACTCCAGACAATGTGTATGTTAGTAGTTTTTATAGGTTTTGCTCTATCCAAATTCTGGTCTTGTTGCCTGAGGAGGTAGAAAAATGTCTAACAGGAAGGTACTTGCTTAAAAAAGGGAATATGGATTGATGTATCCACATAAAGGTGCTACTGAGCTGACTGATGTACCGTTTGTGCTTCTGCTCAATAAGACTACTACTTTCCTTCAGTTCTGGTTGATGAGGAGTCTTCCTGCAGCTTGAGGTAAAAGCAGCATTTGCGTAGCTATCATTTTGCACAGAAAAGAATCACAGTTTCAGTACAATATCAACTCCTTCAGTGAATGTGTGTAAATAAGCTTAGGGCACTATACTGCATGTTCATTGCACTGCTACAGAGTAATGTCTCTTTAGAAAGGCGAAAAAGGGAGAAAAAAAGTAAAGAAATAATATGAAAAAGAGAATAATTTTGGTCTTGTGTCCAGTTCTATCAAAAAAGGGAGAACAGGAAATGACGCCAAAAAACGCAAAAAGTGACTAAAAAAGAAAGAGGAAGATGAAGTCTTCCTCTTTTGAAACAATACAAAAAAGATAAGTTAGACAGCATCAAAACATGTGAGACATATTTGTAACGGTTGTCAGCTCTCATTTCATTCTCCGGTAGCATCAAGGAGCTGGATGAGAATCTTTTCAGTCTGTTATTGCTTCTCTGGCCATCTGATGCAGATTTACTGCGCCCTCCAGAGTTTGGTTATTGCTTTAGTCTTTAGCTTATATGATATTAACACATCATGCACATGTATGTGCACAGAATTTCACATGTACCCATGTTTTTCATAAAAGTGTACAATTTGCTGTTTGCTCTTAGTTCGCTGTCACTTTTGCAATCACTGATCTTGATGATTTATTTCACCATCACACAGCTACTCAGCTGCTGTTGCTGTCCAGCTAGACTCAACTCCTGCATGTCAGGATTTGTGCTGGAAGCCGATCCAATGGTCCACATCCCTGGTTTGGACCGGACGGGGAAGGTGCCTTGTGTAGTAGCAGGAGGCTGCTGTTGGAGGCTGGTGTGGATGGAAGGGTGGGGCTGCTGGCTGATGTGCAGACGCGCCTCAAGAAGGTAAGCAGCAGAAGCCACAGGGGACAGAGAACAGGAGTAACCAGATGAGGAGGATGAGGAGCAGCTGGCTGAGGAAGTCTTGAGGGCTTGTGTCCAGGGGCTGTGCTGCAGACCCACTGAGGCTTGTTGAGGTGGCAGGGAATGCTGGGCTTGGCTCTGTAGGACGGAGGAGGCTGGGGCATCAAACATGGAGGAAGATGCAAATACATTTGAAGGTGGAGGGGAGGAGGACTGCTGCTGGGCCAGAAAGAGGAGGGGGTTCTGGGTTGGACCGGTCTGTGCAGATTGGATCTGAGGCTGGGGCTGATGCTGAATCTGTAGCATTCTGCAAAAAAAGAAGCACAAGATCAGAATATGTGTCTACTGCCACAGACTGTTTAAAAAAATGGATGTAGGCACTGTGACGTCACCCACTGGTTTGTGAGCAAGCGTCTTGCAGGTTGGCATTTTTTCTGTCACTATCTTGTATTTTGGAGCCAAATATGACCATATTTGAACAAGAATGAAATGTACACCAAACTAACACTACTACTAATTTCCAAAAAAACAAGAGTATAATGCTAAGACTTCTATCTTAAAATGCACCGCTTATAAGAGGCCTAAATAGAGTGAATCCTACCAGAATGACTCCTGGAAGTAAATAAATGGTAAAGTATTTTTAAGAAGTTGATGCTTTTTGAGTAGTAGCTGGGCGTGAATGGTATTATGGTCTTATTCTAATACTTTTAGATAGATGTTAGCTTCCATTTAAAGCCACGGTGGGTGCCTTTTAGTATCTATGTGATCCAGTGTGTGGAAGATAAAAACGGTATCTTTTGTAATAGTGTCTCACCGCTGCTGGTGTAGCACCTCCTCTAGCATGCTGCGGTGCTCTGAGAGAGCTGGACCCAATGACCCACGGCTGCCGCGGTTACAAGAGGGCGGAGGAACCACCTGCCTCGTCAGACCCTTGATCTTGTTTAATCCCAGAAGCCCTTTAGTGCGTGTGTTTTTCCTCAGCTGCTGACGGAAGGCTTTGAGGCCTGTGGGAAAGTACGGAAAAACATTACACACTTTGATCTGCCGGTGGTGACACTGTAGAAATGAGAACGAAGTGGATAAATGACACTGGATTTTATGATCCTGCTTTTGTACCTTGTGTAAGAGAAGTGTCAGAAGCTCTGCGACCCTCCTGAAAGCTGGCAGGTAGGCTTCCCTGGGTCTGAGGGAGGAGGTGGGACGAGAGGGCGAGAGGAGCTCCGGCAGGCAGCAAGGCTCCACTTTCAGCCCCAGAGGTCAAAAGGGTTGTCATATCACCTGCTGCAGCCTGCAAAGCTGGGGTGTGACTGGATGAGGACTTTAGACAGCTGTCAGAAGAGGCACCATCTGAGGGACTGACCACAATACCTACAGGAACCAGACAGGGATTAATTACTCTCATTACATCTGATCAAGTTTTTGGTATGTGGGTTCCTGTGTGTTTCTGGCATACTAACATGGAGGGTTGCACTGGTGGAAACGGGCTGACACCTCCGCCAGTGTGTGTCTGCGGGAGGTGGTTGTAGGAGGGAGCAGGGGTCCAAGAGACTGCGTTGCTTCTTCCTCCTCCAGGTCCCTTGGTCGCACCTCCTCACTTATGCTTGTCTCTAGCAGGCTGTTGGGTGAAATGGAGCGGTTCCACAGCAGTCTGTTCAGGCTGGCCTCCACTGGAAACACCACGCGCTGGAGGGAGGAGGAAGTGGGCCATTAAAGCCACTGATTGACAGAAGACGTGTGGTTGCAGCATTATTTTTGATCTGTTAAGCCCAATTCAGACCAGTGATTCATGATGAAACAATAACAGTTTTAAGACACTGTAGGGAAAAATTGCAGCAAAATGAACTGGCTCAGTTCAGCTTCATTTAAGAGGGTTGTGTTTTATGTGTTAAATGTGTTTCCTTTGCCACGTCAATACCACTAATTGACACAAATGGACAGGAATAGATGGGAGAAACTTTTTGTCAATATTATTCACTGGTTAATCAAAACTAGGAATGCAACTGTAATAAATAATCCCTATTACTAACCTTAATCATATTTTAAGATCCTACAAATGTTATCTTGCTACAAAAAAGTCTCCAAAGTGTAGCGGGTGAAGTTTTAGTAAACTGTGTTTACCTGAAACAATCCACCTTGATCACACTCCATCTCAGGATACAAAGGAGGGTTGGTTTTGGCCGGGATTGAAAATGCAGTCGTTCTGAAGCTGTCGGTGGATTCCATGATCACCTAGAAGTGAGGAGAAAACCCTTCAGTCATTTTTTTTACATTACAGATCACATCAGGACATGGATGGAGTTAGGTGGAGCCCTCACCTCTGGGCTAGAAGAGTCAGAGGTGCTCCGAGGTCTCTGGCTCCAGTTTCCACACTGACGGCTGAGCTGCTGGGCACGATGCTCACGGACTCTCTCCAGTAATAGGTAGTAGATTGCAGAAAAGTGATTGTAGCTGCTGCTCTGCAAAGACTGAGGAAAAAGCAGTATGTGAGTGATTGGGTAGCTTTGTTTATCTAGAATCATCTTGCGTCATCTCTGCCTCCTCCTCCCTCTTTTCTTTGAATGAAAGCATTGTCTTCATTGAACCAACATGCTCATTAGATATAATCAAGTTGGAAACCACAGAGCATTCCTTTGTGTCTTCAACTCCCCTATCTATAAATCCAGTTTCATTTACTAATTTTTTCATTTTTAATTACCTCAATAGTCCTCTGGCGGTCAATACCCAGGGTATTCATAATGCCCAGCACAGGTTCACTATAGTCCCCCAGGTTTGAGTTGTACTCTGTCAGGGAGTGGCTGAGGGTCTGGTGGGCAGCTGTTGGATCTGCCAACATCCAACGGTGCTGCTTGATCTGGGCCACAGTGATCCTCTTGGCTGGATCCACCACTAACATTTTACGGATCAGGTTTTCACAGTCTGAAAAATATAGAAAAAGATTCAGGTTCTGAGCATGCTCTCCAGGTTTCATCAGAATTTGTGATGCAGAGTGATTGTTGTATTTTGTTTTTAGAATATTAGGTACCTTGGGACATGAAGAAAGGAATTCTGAACCGTCCCTCGGTGACTCTCTGTCGGAGAGCAGGAAGGCTGGGACCATCAAATGGAAGAGAGCCACATACGAGAACGTAAAGCACAACGCCAAGGCTCTGTGAAGAAAAGTGTGTAAAAAGGACAGTTAGTAATGCTGGAACCTGCTTTTAATGAATCTGTCTTTAGTTTGCTTGTATGAGCTTACCCAAATGTCCAACTGTGGTCCCTCATACTCTTTCCCTTCAAATACTTCAGGAGCAGCGTAAGGTGGGCTCCCACACCACGTAGACAGAGGCTCCCCCGCATTGTAGAAGTTTCCAAAACCAAAGTCTGTAAGAAAAAAAAAGAAAACAACACAAGTGTTATAAAACCGTGCTGTTTTGCATTCCAGTGTGAAGAGCTTGAGGCACTGTTTAACTACTCTGTATTATGTAATGTTTAAAGACATTCATTGAGCAGATAATATCGAGCTAAAATTAATTTATGTCACACAAACAAGTGTAGAGACTGAGGCAAGACTACATGATATTTCTTCATGCCTGAGCTTCTGTGTTCTAAAGTGATTTCCTCTAGTTAGTGTTAAATCTTGGTAATATGAGTGCATTATGCGCAGTTAATTAGCACAAAGCCAGCTATTTCATTAGAATAATCCCAGACACAAACAGTTTCTTCAAGCGAAACAAAGGGAGAATGCAGAAAAACATAGCGACAAAATAAGTATTAAATGAATTAACGTTTAATTCCTTATGTTAAAACTAACTCTGCAGCGGCGTTTTTTTTTTATTTTATCACACTTTTTTTGGTTACACTTACCAGCTAGTTTGATGTTCATGTTGGCATCCAGCAGCAGGTTCTCAGTTTTAAGGTCACGATGAACGATGTGGTGTCGATGGCAGTAATCCACCGCTGTAAGAATCTGCCAGAACTTTTTCCGTGCCTCATCTTCACTCATACGGCCATTCGAGGTCAGGTGGTCTAGAGGGACAGAGGATATTTTACTCAGTATTTGAAGCAGACATGTCGTGGTGTTCCATATATCAGATAAGACTTTTTGTCAGCTGAACTCACCAAACATCTCTCCGTTCTTTGCATACTCTGTTACTATGTAGAGCATGTCTTTAGTCTCCATGACCTAAGGGGAAAAAAAGAGAAAATGACCATTTAAACCAACTGGGTCATCGTTGGTGACGAAGAGTGAATTTTCCAAGAAAAAGTTTGCTTCAGGCATTTCTAGGCATGAGATATTTTTTACCCACAAAAATCCCCCTCTTATACTCGTCCATGCACTTGTTCCACATACACTCGAACACCAAAACCCAAGATTTCCATGATATATCTTGTTACATAAGAAGGATGTGTGTGACTTCCTGCATGAATTTACATTAAGACTGAGAAAACCCATTTATACAATATGCATGGAAACCAGGACTAAAATTTAAACTACAAGTGGAAAACAACATAATTCACTGAATAAAAATGAGTTTTCAAAAACAAAAACACTAAATAAATGAACAATGCTACAGAAACTAATATGAAATAGAGCTTTTGATAAAATCAACTTTATTTCCTCTCAGTATTAATGACTTAGGTCACAGTACAAGAGTAAACTTCATTTGATGAATATGAGATCTTTAAATATTTGTTGTTATGCATTGTTTTATTATACAATTTCAGCTTTTGTAAATCTAGGCTTACTTCATAATACCTATAAAAGTGCATAGAAAAAAAAAACTTAACAAAACTAGATAATTTCTGAACTCATGCAATCCTAAAACTAAACAAAACTAGACCAAAAAATTTGAAACAACTGAAGGGCAATATATGAATAAAAACTAATGGAAAATTCTAATTTATGATAAGAACAAAAGATAAACTATATAACTGTTATTGATGTTCCCTGAGGTGGACACTACTTGGCAACAGATGCTAGTGTTGAATTTCCAACTACTCGAATGTCTTCATTTCTAGGAAACAGAGTCGGATTCTCACAGGCTATTCATACGGGTCCTGTCTTACATATCACCATCACCGGATGTATGTCCACTTATTGCCCACTGCATAAACATACAATTCCCAAGCCTTTGCTAAAGCTTATAAAAAGCTACTCAGAGTAGTTAAACAGAAAGGTTGCACAACAAAGCAACTTTCGTCAGACGACAAAGCCCTGTCTGAGTAATGCTGCTGGCCAGCTCTGTATTAAATGTCACAAAATTCCACTGAATGGTGCAGCTTAATTCTTTTCAGCCACCAGCCCTTTAGAGAAACCAAGCAAAGAATGATTCAATACACAGATGCTTCCAAGCAGGGAGTAGTCTTTATCTGTGAGATAGGGCAGCTCTCTTGGGCTCGGTCACCTTGAGGTGTAGCTGACGTCACGGCTCTAAAGAACTGGCAAAGCACGTCAAGAGCCTTCAAACCCCCCTCAAATAAAGATTAACCCCTAAACATCCATATTTTTTTCTCTTTACATGCCTTTAAACTAGTAGTGGTCATCAATATTGGCCAATAGTATCCTTTTTACCGAAGAAAAACTTAGTTTACTTAGTATTTACTGACACAACTAATACTGAATATTTCATACATTTATGTTTATCTTTTTTTGTCTGGTCTGCAGTGAAGCATCCAAGTATGTATTTCATTTTTGTTGTTCACTTTTAACATATGACAGTAAAGCACTGATTTAAAGCCTCCACTTATTAAATTTGGCCAATTACTCTGTGCAAAAAGGGTGATTTACAAGCAGTATTTGCAGAACTTGGCTGCATTTATAATATAATATCTCACTTCTTCAAGTGGAATTACTGAAAAAGCTCAAATCGCGCCCACTCTTCAATACTCATCCATTTTCTAAATGAGTAAAAATAGGGTTCAAGTTCAAAATGGGGTTACATAAAGCGTGCAAGAGTACGACAGTCTGTACCAGAGCAGAGGGGTTTAGAGAATATGGCTTGAGTGTGTGGTTGATACAAGGTTACACAAAGACTGAGACAATGAGGAAGAGAAAACACATTTTGTTCTCATGAGACTGATGACGAAGTGGAAGCAACAGCTGATTATAAACCAAAGGTCTGAGACTGCCCCCAAAAAACTAAAAAGACGTGGAGAGGATGTAACCCTGGGATCACAAGATGATCTCATGCCACTGTCTTCCCTTTGAACAGGAAGGGGTGAAACTGACAAACTCAGACAAGCAGAAACACAGAGAGAAATCTTAGAACCATCCAAAAAAAAAGGGAGTTTTGTTCCTTCAACACAATTATCTGACTGTGTCTAAATGTATTTTGTCTTCAAGCCGAAATCAACAAAAACTCAACAATATAATAAGACAATTGAGTTTCTGAAATATTTCAGAATTTGCTACACTTTCTGCCTCTAATTTTACCCCAGTAAATATATTATATTATATATTTTGTTCTGACTGATATGTTTGTTCATTTATTGTGCGGAAGCATGTTTACACATGCACACCACCATTTACTGTCAAAGTCTATCAAGTGCAAATATAATTCTGCTTCTGATCACATCACCTCCATTAGTGTACTTTCAAGGAATAGTGTCATGTTCAATAAAACTTTGCAAGACTGCACATTAGGCGCATTCCTGCTCCTTAAATCTGGAAGTGAAGTAATCCTCACAAACTTAGAAAACAATACAGAGTAAAACAAAGGGCAGAAAAGGAAAAAATGTGTGTGGCATTGTGTGTTTGTTTGTGTGGGTGTGTGTTTGTTGCCAGACGCGTGCCAAAGCTCCTCCAAGGCCAGCTGAGGAGAAAAAGCGGATTCTTCCTTCTAAGTCTTTAAATTTGATTAAGAGTAAAGCAGTGCTTTGTGGGGTGGCCTTCACGTGACGCCCAGACACATTGCACTTGGCTTCAGCCGACGCTAATTAGGCTTAATGTTTGCAGACCTGTGGGTGCATCTTTAACCGACACTCTCCTGACTTTTCGCTCTATATCTCTGCAGCCAGTCCCATTATACAACTGAGAAATATGTTAGAAATGCACTGTTCCCGGCGCTGACTGGTACCAGTGATTATTCTCACTTTCAACACAGCTCTCACTTGTACGCGCACTGAATGACACACAGAGCGAGGTCAAAAGGGATTGCACTAATGCTGTTGTTCTGTACTTATGATGTACAATGTACTCTAAGACTCAGCAGCTCAGCAGGAGCCTGTACGCACCACTTAGATACCAAACAGCCCTTAATTTATTTTTTACACACAATTTAGCACTGCTGCATCCACATATCCATGAAACTGAAGCACAATGCATTTGAATGTCACAATATTATTTGGGGGGTGGGGGTTGCAAAACCTTACATATCTCTGCTTTTACTCCCAGAATCATGCATGCAATGACACGATCCCTTTGCAAATAAAGCAGTCCTCAGTGACTTTGAGCATACTGAATTAGACACTGCTGTACATGCAAAACACTCTGTACTCACAAACACACACAGCATTATAGAAGCATAAGAAATCCTACACACCTGGTAGAGTTTGATGATATGAGGGTGGTTCAGCAACTTCATAATCTGCACCTCCCTGTAAATTTTTTCCAGGTTGGACGGGTTCAGTCTGGTCTTATCGATTATCTTTATGGCCACCTGCAAAGCCACATGCATTATGTTAGATAATAAATTCATTAAAAATACATTTCAGCAGTGTTTAATATTCATATAATTCCAAATTGACAATAAAGGGGAGGGGGGGGGGCTGCTGACCTGTGTTTTGGTGACCTTATGTTTCGCCAGTTTCACCACTGCAAAGTTTCCTTTCCCCAGGGTGCGGATGATTTCATAGAAGCCGACCTGAAGGGGCCTTCCCTGGGCAGGGTTGGACTGAGCCCCCCGGCTGTTCTCTGACATGATCACCATGGTTGTCTGGAGTTGCAATGTGGGTAATTTAAGGCTAAGACCTGCAGACACACATTTGCAGGTGTGAAGTTAGAGACTACATTTTTTTTAACATTCAAGTACACACATAGTATTTTGTTTGAAGTGGTTTAAAAATGACTATATATTTTAATTTTCTGTTGGTAGAGGGATGTAAAACCTCCATATCAGACAAAAATAAGAGCACACTCTATGTATTTCGCGTAAAAATGGATTGAAAATGCCGACTATAAAGCCGTACAAGCTGCTTTCTTCACAGTGGTTTTAACAGTATCACAGGAGCAGCAATTTACCAGCAGAATGATTATTAAGCATATATTCTGGTATTAAATGATCAGCCTTATTCGGTTTGGTAAGGAAGACTGTCATTTTCATGAACAGATGTACTCTTTGGAAAGTAAAATACAATATCACCTGGAATAAAAAATAATATAGAGATGACTTGTAGTGACAGATCCATGGAGCTGAAATGGAAGTGAATGAAACTGAATGCAGCGACATGAGGACGGTCTTACCTCAAAAAGCGGACATAAACCTCCTTCTCTCACAGTTCAGACAGATCTCATGAGAAACGTAAACCATTCCACAACCACTGCGACGTTTCAACACCTCAACGAGCAGAAAAGAGCAAAAAACACGCGCCGAGTAACTTTTTCCTCCAGTTTTACTTTCTTATTCTCAACAAGTCTTGCGGCCCGGGACCGGTGCGTGTCTGGGCGCTCCGCCGGAATGCAGAACAGAGGGCTTCGGCGCTCACAGGGGGAACTCCTCCTCCTCCTCCTCCCTCCCTCCTCTGCCACCATAACAAATTGATACCCACCTTATTAACGTCACGCCCGCGTCAGAGCTCCGAGCTGGGTGCAAGGCAAGGCCGGACCCGAGCGCAAGGCACAGGTTGCCGGGCAACCGCGCGGCTCGGGCGCACGGTGACGTGAGTGCTGATGGAGGGGTTGCTTGGAGATGAGAGCGGTGACGTCAGTCGTAAAGATGTGTCACCACGTGATATTTCCCTCCACCGGATTGTTGCTCGCGGGCTGCCCTGCCTCGCTCACAACTAGACTGCGCACGCGGCGTCAGGAAAAAGGGAAACAGAAAGCAAAGCCGGTGACCGCGAAACTGTTTTAGTCTTTAACCGATTAAATTCTGTTCTGTTTGGTCTATCTATCTATCTATCTATCTATCTATCTATCTATCTATCTATCTATCTATCTATCTATCTATCTATCTATC
>JAPTYQ010000015.1:16623252-16642986 GCA_029814465.1 Ostorhinchus cyanosoma | reverse complement strand
TATCTATCTATCTATCTATCTATCTATCTATCTATCTATCTATCTATCTATCTATCTATCTATCTATCTATCTCTTTGTATTTTATATATTTATAAAGGGACAATACATACATATTCATAGCCTACATACAACCTACTTTACTCTAGTATGTAAAAACAAATGTTTTAGTAAAAAACAGTTTCTATAAACCACTTAACATGTCTTTAAGTCTATTGTTCAGACAGTATGAAATTCTTGGCATCCATTTTCTGATTTTTTATCCCAGGTTTCATTCAACACATGCCAGATGTTTCTAATGGTTTTTGCTGTGGTTAGGGGTCACTCTAAATAGTGACTTTAACCTTTGGAAGCCATGTATTACAGTTTTTGTCTGTCTTTTAAGGCTGTGCACATATTTCCTGTATTTTCCTGTTGTATCTGACGAGACTGAGAAATAAATGTAAATGTTCATTTCAACGCTGCAAAAACAACAAATCTAAAGGCTGCCTAAAACTTTTGCACTTTACTGTGCATATACGTATTATGCAAGATTAAAGCCCAGACTAATTTCCACTTATCTAATTGTTGATTGTTTTTCAGTATCAGATTCTCTTATCAAATGACTTGTCACCACTTTGTCACTACGTTTAAAGCCAGCTATTAAATTATGGATGTTAATGAAACTCAAGTTTCACATAAGTGCTGTAGTGAAGGACACATTTTACACATTTGGACTTAAGTATTTTCAGTTAACTCTTCTCTTAGTTACATTTCAGAGGTAAATATTGCAAGTATTTTCATTGCAGGTTACATCTTACATAAAACATATTTTTTGACACATATGATATGATGTAGTAGTATACTACTAATCATTATACAACAAATGACTCTGTGCTGACAAAATATATTAAAATTCTTTTTATATGCTTTCATTTGAGAATTTGATTGAAATACTTGAGTACTTCTATAGTGTTGTAGTACATGTATTTAGGCTTAAGCTCTGAGTACTCCTTACGCCTCTGGCAAAGCGTCAGATTTAAAGTGTCAGTAGTCTCTGGCTCACCTCATGTTTCAGGTAAAGCTTACAAAGTAGTAAGTAAATTCCCCCCCTGCACAATCGGAAAGGAAGACAAAAGACAGAAGCTCAACACACAGCCAGAGAATAGAAGAAAAGGGAAAAGGGAGGGGTGAATGTTTGCAAAGACCAAGGGGAAAAAAATTCAAGCAGCATACTTACATGTGCAGAAGTATTTACAGTGTACACAATAATCATTCAATCTTTTTTTTTTTCTAAATGTTGGATTATATTGTTGAGGTAGAGCCTGCTTAGAACATAGAAAAGCAAGGAATCACAGCAACAGAAACAAAA
This sequence comes from Ostorhinchus cyanosoma, assembly GCA_029814465.1. Taxonomy (NCBI): domain Eukaryota; kingdom Metazoa; phylum Chordata; class Actinopteri; order Kurtiformes; family Apogonidae; genus Ostorhinchus; species Ostorhinchus cyanosoma. The sequence goes on along the minus strand of JAPTYQ010000015.1, from coordinate 16,641,637 downwards.
ACAACAAAAAAGCAAGTAATAAATAGGTCACAATTCAGTAACAGCCTGAACAACTATGTAATTTGCCCCAGGAATCAAATTGAAGCATGCCCTTCGGTTATTTCAGGTGCATAAATGGACAAAAATCAGTAGTCCAAGATTAAAATAAAGTTCAGTCTTAGAAATGTAATATTTGAGTGGTCTGTAGAAGACAGCAATTAAGTAAAGTAAGGGGTAAAATATCACTATATAAGCAAAACCCTGCCTCTCTCACATCTTAATTATTGCTTGTAAATTTTTGTGCAGAGCAGAAGGCGGAGCTGAAGCATGCATCGATATAATATAATCAGATTCTGAAACTGAAAGGTGAAAAAGCTAAATGAAACTGATCTAGGTTTCAGTCTAAAGTGACTATGGACTTTAAACCATTGTTCTTAATGTGTTTTTGGTTAGATTTTAATGATATGTGTCCTGGGTGATCCAGTGATGAGTGGACAGGTCTATTGCACATAGTAGCACCATGAGGAGGAGTAAAATGATGATAATTATAAGGCCCCGTGACTGACAGAGCCCTAAAAAATAAAAGAACATAGTAAAATTATTTATGGTAATTATTAACTCATCACCATGAAAGAATGTTTACTTCACAAGGTACTAATAAACATATTTGCTTTTGGTATTAGTTTTGATCTGTTTTTAGCAAAAAAAAGAATGATATGGTTTGGTCCAGGTGGCAGAGCTCTTGGCTGAGGCTAGTAAATATATTTCCATCCAAAAAGTAAAATTAAATTTTATTACTCTGTCCCCCGAAAGGGGACACAAGGGGTATTGCTTCTGGTTCAATTTGTTTATTTAACACTGTAGCAGCAAAACTATTGGTTGAATTCATACCAAATTGGGTTTATAAATTTCCAGTGACCCACAATAGATCTGGTTGCATTTTGGTTCAATTTACTTCAAACTTGGCACATATATAGAGGTAATAGAAATGTTGACATCAGCACATGCATAGACATGATGACATCAGCTGGATCAATGCCGAAATAAGCTACAATATGTGCAAGGGGCCGGATTTGTTGTGCCTGGTGCCACTTGTTTGTATTTGCATATCAATGAAAAATTAAAACAAAATTAAAAAAAATCATAAAGTCGGTTGTAAGTAGGATCTTGATCCATGCCTGCTCAGTGTTGTATTTTTAGGGTTTGTATGGTTGTGGTATTGAAGCGGTGGGGCCCAAAGTGATATTTTTTTCTCACAACTCCCGAAATCCCTGGTAGCAAAGTACATTAGAGGTGGTCTGTGATGCATACATCCACACTGAGCAAGAATGAGTCTGTATGGATTGAAGGACCACTTGTTGAGTTGAGTGAAACAGCTTCATTAAGGTGTTTTCAAGGCATATGGAAATTTCAGAAAGCCCAAAGAATGTTTCATACTGGGGTGAGAAACTCTTGGGTTGTTTTTTTTTTTTGTTTTTTTGTTTTTTTGTCTTTGGGAGGAAATAGAATCTGAAGTTCACAAAATCTGGTAAATTCATGTAATATTTTGCATGTGCATGAAAACTGAAATTTTATTTATTAAAACATATGATGTGCAAGAACACCAACAGAACAAATGGAATAGAGTCATTTCCCTTCCAGGGCATAAGTTCAGAAAAATATAAACAGCAGTCAATGGTGAAACAAAAATAACTTTTTGATCCTCTTTGTATTATGCCACCATTTACACATATGATGTTTGTCATTTTAAAACAGAATTTTATGAGCCAAGAAAGATGTGGTTAGTGGTAAAAACAGTAAAGACATGTTATTTTTGTGTTATCACCACAGTCTGGTCATGTTAAAGTTGAAGAGACATTATTTAGCCAATGAGAAAGTTATGATGTCACCTCCAAAGCATTCAGACGTGTTGTCTATCCATGCGTGTACTTCCACAGTTTTTATGACAAGTAAAACTATTTTAACATAAGGTGTATGACAACATAAAACAATTATTTATGTTTTGCTGTTGATTGTAGAGTTTTTTTTTTTTAATACCCAGAGGGGATAGTACTTCTGCTCTCTATACTCAAAGACATTCAAGGTGCATTGATGGATTCACTATGCCCCCTCATGTAATGAATAATGGATAAGAAAACATTCCACCTTAAAAGCTGCTGGTAACCTTTTGAGCCACACAGCAATAAAATGTTACAAAGTCAGTCTATTAAACAAAATGAAAGAGCACCTAATGTTTCATGCTACTGATGATTTGTGGAAGTGAGATCAGATCACTCCAGATGTATTTGAGGATACATTCTATTGCCAGATGTGCACAGATATATTATAAACTATCCACCTAGAATCACTCTACTTATGATGCATGCTGTTGCCTGGTCTGAACAGGGTCTTCATGTATGATACATCCAAACCTGTGATTATACATGGGAAGAACGAACCTTGTTCTTACATGCTGGTGATTTTCAGTAATTGCAGAGGTGCTTTATGTGGGTTTCTTCTTCCTGACAGAGAAAGCCTGCTGGGGTTTTCTGTTTTTTCTCCCCTGGAGGTGTCACTGCCAATCAAGATGGGGAGAAAAGTACAGCCCAGGTCTGTACTATGACATATTTGGACACAGGTGGTATCCATGCATTTGAGAGCAGGTGTGTCTTTCAGTGTGTTATTAACTCTAAAGACCCAGTGGTACTTTTGCAGCAGCTCTCTATATTTAACCTTCCATAAATGATTTATCACCATTTACTGTGATATTGTCCACTTTATCTCAAGTTTTTTTCAGTGTAAATTATGTATTTTCCTGTATGTGATTCACTGATCATGTAGATGTTCATAAAAGCTCAGAGTAAATTCAAAAGTTATTTTATCAAATCAGAAAAAAAAGGTAAAAGTGACTTTTTAATCAAACTTATCACTGACTAACTGTCATTGATCCAACTCCATAGGTTTTACTGGTGAACCAATATTGTAGAAGATTATGGTGTTTCCATGGTAACTACTGAGCCTCTGAACGTCCAAATGGGTCACATCTGATGACCATGAAAAGATGAATAACTGTATTTTACACCAATTATTTACATGGATTGATAGGATTTGTGGATCATCAGGTATTAAACAGTTGAGATCAGTAGATGTTTTTGGTCAACGGTGTGTGTTTGGATCTTTATGGGTTGAAAAAAATAAATCACTTAAGGCTGCGGTGCTTGATAGGTTTTTAGCATCACTGGACAAAAAAATCCAAGAAATGTTTTTCAGCATATTGAAATTCAAAAGGATAGGACACTCATGGCTCTAAGTAGAACACAGAGCCAGAGTTGGAGAGCTGACATTGCAGCCAGATGGACCCTCTGAAATGTGCAGGGTGAATAATGATGATGATTAGAGGACATGACAGCATTGCATCTACTGCTTACCTGTGTTTTCTGAGTGTAGGAAATCTATTCTATTATTGGCATCACAAGCAATTTCAAACTGGGGGTTACATACTGTATGTGATCAACGCCTGTCATTCCACATCACTGATCAGATTCTATCAGATATTACCTGGACGTACTCCTCTGCTCTACACCATGTGTTGAAATTGAAGCTGGAAAAAGGGGCTTCACTCTTCACTAACAGCATAAAGAAATGTGAGGTTAATCTACATTTATATTTAGTCATTTTATTTGGATTGAGGGGAGAGAGTTAGGTGTGCATTTTATAATTCTGGAGTTTTTGTCTTGTATTTCAGCTCCCGCAGCTTTAATTTAATGATAAATGATACAGAGATGAAGGCAAAAAACAAAAGAAGTTGTCTTTAATTATTAAATTCCTGTTGTGGCAGAAGTATTCAGATCTTTTACTTACTGTGAAACTAACCCACTATGAGTGAAAGTTGGGCATTCAAAACCTCATTGAAGTAAAAGTGGGGAAGTGTTATCAACAAAATATACTTAAAATATGAAGGTTAAAAGTAGTCACTGTGCAGTAAAATGGTCCTTGTCAGGGTTTTACTTTTGCATATGATGTTTTTGGATTCAAATTTGTGCTGCATTGATGTGTATTTTGCATTTTACTGCTACTACTACAATTTTATTTTGATTAATCAACAGCAAAGCAACATTTTATAAGATCATATATGTACAATCATTCTGTAAGAACAACATATCCCAAAAAAAAAAGTCTTCAAATTCATACTTTGTGCAGTACTTGACTAAAACTACTACTTTATATTTCACCCTTTACAAATTCTTACTAACAAACCTGTCTGGAGAGTTTGGTCTCAACATGAGGCTCAATAAAATAGATTGGATAGAAATCAAGCATAAAGAGTGTAACATGGTACGCAAAAATGTTTACAGCACGTATAAAGTATAGACAGACTTCCCCCTCCCACAGGCTGAAATGTTAAGGGAATGCAAACCGCATGCAAAAATGTCCCATGAAAGGTCATACAATATTATGATTCACACTAACGACAAACACACACGTCCCACTCTGCTCTCTGTTTTCTTAGCCAAATGTCTCTACCTGTGTCAGCTGCCATTTGAATACATGTACATCTCTGACCTGCAAAGCACAGTGTAAGATTTTCTGACTGTGGGTATGGCTGTCTAATGTTTTATGACCTACATCTGATGAGAGGTTAAATGATGTGAGGGCATTGGATTTCTGTATCCAGGGTCTCACACAAATGACTTTTACTGACATAAAAACAAGAAATCATCATGTGAAACAAGCTCAGGCTGACAGGGAATTATATTATTCAATATCAGTCAAAGTATAAAGTACTGCCTTGAAAACATGCAAGAACAAACACAAACTTTTTTTCATCTGTCAACAGCTCTCCGACTCCTTTTTATGCAATGCATTAGGGGAGAAGCAGAAACACATATTTGTATAAAAAGTTTATGTACTCCTTAGTATGTTACTTCATCTAGGAAAACATAATGTACTGTACTTGCAGATAGTGCGTAATAATGGTTTTATATCACACGCATGAATGATGGTTTTAATTTTCCTTAATTGATGAAGAGTTAGGAAATATATTGATGGTGTGAAGATGAGCCAAACCATGTTAGATGTTTTCTGGAAATGACATGAGTACTGCCTTCACAGTTTCATTTTTTGTCTGACAGACTCCACTGCATGGCTTCCTGTGACATGCATTGTTTGTAAGTAACCACAACGATACACACTTTTTAAGGTGTGTGTGTGTGTGTGTGTGTGTGTGTTCCTTTTATCGATGTGGTGTTTTCATCAAAACTAACCAGTGACAGTATGTAGTAACACAAAACACTACTACTGAAACTGTTCATGTATTTCCTGTGAGTGCAGAAAAGAACGTGGTGTGAAAAAGAATCTAGTGAGAAGCATAGATATAACTGGTTGAGCAGACATTGTTTTGTCTTTATAAGTTATCAGTGTTTACTAAAAACAGGTGATTTTCAGTCACATTTTACTGCATGTGCAAAACCACATGAACACAATCTTTACATAAGTCTAGAATAACCTTTCATCAGATGTGGGAGTTCATCTGAGGGGATTTTTCAACTTCTTCGCATTAACTTCTTCAAATTTTGAGGAAGTGAGCTCTCATGTGATGACTGACAGTAAACGGGGGTATAACTGAATGTCATGAATCATGCTTTTTTACCTCACGACTTGTTTAATGACACTTCACTTGTTATTAAACTTATTTTTATCCACATCACTCATGAACATACACTATGATAGATTTCTTCAAAGTCAAGATCAAACATTCACTTCTGTTGATCTGGTGTCCTGTAAGGATGTCTACCAGATCTAATTAAAGGTAAATGTCCCAGGGCTGATTCAGTCTGACAGTACATATCAACATCCATCTGGACTTCAAGGTCAGGATGAGAAAACAGAAAATCCTTCCTGTTGAGATGTGGATCTTCAAAACAAGATTAAACCTGAGACTGTGGAAGAAAACCATTTTACAGTTAAACACTATAAGGACAAGCCATACACCCAGGATCTGGCAACAATAACTTTTATTTACTTATTTTTTAATATACACTTGTAACTTTTCTTTCTTCAATATTTCTTAGTCCTGGGTGAAACTGTACTGTAAGTTACCAAAAACCTCTGCTGACTTGTAATACTACAGGTCAGGAATATTTTCTTCTTCCAATCATGTTTTTGTCAATAATTTAACAACTGTGAAAACACCTACTTTACTTATTAACTCTGTATATGGTGTCTATACAAAGCATAGATGAAGTTGTAGTTGACACAAAACTAGTGTTTTTCAGTGACATGTTTGTAATTTTGGAGACACTTTCAGTAGTGTAGGATGTAATAAGTACAGTCACTCATCTTCTGAACTGTTTTATCCTTGAGAGGGTTGCGGGGTGCTGGAGCATAGTTTCTTATGGGTGGAGGCAGGCGACACCCTGGACAAGTTGCCAGTTCATTGCAGGACCGATAGATAGAGACAAACATGGGTAATTTAGATTAACTTCTGAACCTACTAGTGCATGTCTTTAGATAGTGGGAGTACCCTGGAAGAAGCCAAGCAAACAGGGAGTACATTCAAACTCCACACAGAAAGGTCTTGGGGTCGGAATGGAACCCAGGACCTTCTTGCTGTGAAGTTCTATCCACTGCACCACCATGCCGCCCCTGAAAAGTACATTTATCTCATATTTCAAAGGATATTTCAAATTGATTTGTGATGATTATGAAAAATGGATGGATGGATTTGTTGTTTTTCCTATGCTTAACTATACACAATTGAGCAAAAAAAAGAAGTTCCCACCTGGATTTAACCCTGCAAATATTTCAGATCTACAGTTATTACAGTGATCAAGATGTTTCAGCTGCAACAGCGTCTCCATAACTCATGCAGTGTCATTTCTTAAACAACCATCAGTTTGTAAAGAGTATAAAGATTAGACTGTGTATCAGTGGAAGAAGGTCATGTGGTCGGATGAGTCCTGATTGATCTTGTTCCAAAGAGGTAGATGAAGTGATTACCCATCATGCCTAGTGCCTACAGTACAAGCCTCTGGGGGCAGTGGTTCAAAACATTATGTGTCTAAATAAAGGAGGTCAGTTGAACCTGAATTTACTGAATGAACAGGATTAAACATCAGTGGGGGTTTTCTTCATCTCTGATGGCACAGACATGTTCCAAGATGACATTCCCAGGATTCATTCGGCTCAAATTGTGAAAGAGTAGTTCAGGGAGCATGAGATGTCATTTTCACAAAGGGGTTCGGCTTCCGTGGAGTCCAGACCTGAACCTCTTTGAGAATCTTTAGGGTATGAGGCAGAAGACTTGACACAGCAGTTTGACTCTCCCACCATCAATACAAAAAATAAATTAATTAATGTAACTCTGAATGGAAATAAATGTTCTGACATCAGTTGTGACGTTGTATGAGTATTGTGTTGCATAAATAATGGCACTGTGAATATATCCTGTAACCAAAGCTAAAGGAGGTTCAAAGAAATACTAGAGGGTGGGGCTTCTTTTTGGCCTGGCTACGTGTGTCTAAAGTTACCTGATATTATGTATTAAGCTTTTATGATGTGCTGTGGTAGATTATTGCAACAACAGAGGGTTAGACACTATTAGAGTTTCATTTACTTTACATGGTTTCAAAAAAATAAAAAATAAAAATAAAAAAATAAATATATGTGTGTGTGTGTGTGTGTGTGTGTGTGTTTGTGTGTTTGTGTGTGTGTGTGTGTGTGTGCATGCGTGTGTGTGTGTGTGTGGGTATGTGTGTGTGTAACACAAATAAACCATTTATCCAATTATATAATACTGTTTTCTTACAGGGCCCTGATTTATCTTAAGTTTACCTGAGCTCAACCTGCTTTGTCACACTTTGACACCATGTTTTATATGCGTCTCATGTTCAGCTTTTTGCTCTTTGAAGAAATATTATAGGATTACTGCAAATGGGTGTAATTATGGCTCGTTTAGAGATGGATAAGTGTGCTCATATGTATAACTGGGTGCTGAATCCTAGGGATCAAAAATCTAAATTTAAGGGTAGGACATCACTGCAATTGAATAATTTATTTGGGCACTGCAGAGATGTTTTGGGGGAGCAGCCATAGTTGTGAGGAGCAGTCACAGTCTGTTTGATGTAAAAGTCTGTATATAGAGACAGAGAGAGGGGGAAAATATATATAATAATAAAGTAAAGAGATGAGAGAACACAGTGTGAAAGACAAAGATAAACTTTTACTTGGCCAACTTTGAATGCACTCAAATGGTCAGACTGATGCACACATACACCATATCTTACATACAACATAATTACACTGTTATTAAAAATCCATTTACTAACTTGCACATGAATAAATGAGTGGCTTCATGAATAATAATCTTTAAGTATGTTAATACAGGGAATATAACATGAAGCTAAGTCCGTTGTGGCCTTATTGTTCTTTCTCTCTCCTGCTTTTCCCACTGACTCTTTGTCTTTTTCTTCCACTCTTGTAGAGTTGACGGTGGAAAGCAAATGACAAACAGAGAATGAGAATGACGTGTTACAAAGGTCACTCAGAGCTGGAGTCAAACTGAGGACATTGCGGTCCATGGTCACCTTTAACCTGACAGCTGAAATTGCGGTGAATCTCTGATGTAACTCCTGTTGCAAGAGGCTTTTGTAATCAGCAGAGACACAGTCCTGAGGCTTCTACTCAGCACATGAACAAACAAACGCTCTCAGACAGAAAGCAAAGGCAGTTAGATTTGCTCTTACTTGTAAACATGAAGTTTTTCAGGTTTTTAAGTATGAAATTATAACCTTTGTTCATGAAAAGGTGTCTCTATCTTATTTTGTATCGTGCATTATGCTGGGTCTTCACACCTCAGGTGCAGTGGGTCAGTCAGAGCAGACTGAGCTTTTGTGTTTTCTTTTATTTCTTTTTAAGAGAGCAGAAAAGAAGACCGAACCAGCATGCCATGAGGACTTCCTTTAACGGAACACGCCACCGTTTTTCTGTACTGCACTATGTTCTTCCCTGATCTTATACGAGTTGATTGTCCTTTATATCTGTTTAGAAAATCGCCATGTTTTATTTTGTGTAACCATACTTTGGTTGTGTAACTACTCTTGTAACCGTATTTGAATAGGGAAAACATGGAAGTGCTTGGTCGCTTCTAACTTCACACCTGTTTGGATCCTATTGAATGTACTGGGCTAAGCTAAATGCTAGTAAAGTAACGCCGTACGCCAGAGCAATTGTGTGCAGGCATGAAGACGAGAGACGCACGCATCAACTCAACTAAGATCAGGGAAGAACATAGTTCAGTATGGAAAAATGGTGGCGTGTTCCTTAAAACATTTTAAACTGTAGCTCCTTTTTTTTTTTCAAGCTGACTCAGAAAGAATATCTTTAGATTTAATCCTTGTCTTAAAGCATTTATAACAAAAGATATATTGATTTTAATTAGGGCTGTCAAAATTAACATATTAACGCAGATTAATCCATCATCATGATTTATCTGATTAAAATTTTAGATGATATTAACCCATCTGCAGCACAGAATGGCTCTGAACATCTCTGGCAACACGTTTGGGTTAGTTTATCCAAGTAGAGTTCATGTCGCACATGTGCAAATGGGCCACTGACCCGGTAGTGACAGGCAGCAGAACCAACCCATAAAGATGGAAGATTCTAAACAGCACGTTGGCCCTCTGGATGGAAATATGGGAACAAAAAAAAACTAGATGGAACAGTTGATCGACATAAAGCATTATACACACTCTGCAGGGAGGAGTTTTCTTTTCACTGACGCGCTTCCAGCTTAAAATACCACATTAATGCAAAACATATGCTAGTTGGGGACTGTGCTAGCACTTTGGCTAACGCATTGCCCAGCTTGCAACAAACACGTTAAGTGTATTTATATTCTCTTCTTTCTTTAGTCTGTTTGCTCATACAAAATGAAACGCGATTAATATAGATTAAAATGAATGCTATTTAATCATGATTAATCAAAAGTAATCCACGGCAACTCTGTGATTAATCTGATTAAAAATTCTAACCATTTGACAGCTGTAATTTTACCATACTTCAATGGGCCAGATCCAAAGGCTTGCACAGCTTTGGTGGGTGCAAAGCTGGTACAAATGAGTCAAAAGTATTGTGTGTAATTCACAAAACACTCACAAAGGGCTGAATTCACTGTAAGGTATTGGACACATGCTGTGCTTCTGTCACTTACATAAATGAGGCGATATTCATATATTCAGTGCAAAATTGGCCTCTTTCTATGTAAATAAGCATCAGTGCAAAAACCATCCAATTCACAGAAGACCAGTGCAAATTGCATCACACAGTTTGGTTGGTGAAAAATACCATCTGCTGAGAACTGGTGTTAATGACACACACACACTCACCTCTCTGACACACTGTTTTTCTTTGTACCTCCAAATCTTGATATTAGACGCCAAATCTTCAGTCAGCTATTGGAGGAATGAGGTCAATATGTGTGTTATCTCTGAGTTTCAGTACAGGAATAAAAGAAGCACTGATGATAAGACTACTTTATTACACATTCATATATCCAGATCAACGTGCAATGCCAGACTGTGACAGTTCACGAGCACACAATATTCAGATACTGCATAGTCAGATACTGCAAAACCAAACAGCATCAGTCCCAATGTTTCTGCAGACATATTCAGTGATACATAAGATTAGTTCAAGCGTCAGACATTTATCATATACATTTCAGATCTGCCCTCATTAATTGAAGCCTTTTTAATGGACAATTCTGTAGATCGTGTTACAGACATGAAATACTATAGAAATATGATCGTTGGTCTGACTGTGAAGAGTTATGTGCATCTCTGCTTATTTAAGACATGCAACCTTATGGTTTCTGTTATTTTCATTGTAGTTCCACTTATGGCTGAGATGCGGAGAAATACTTGAAACACAAGACAAAATTTAATTCAGGCGCAAAACTTTATGGCAACCATTAGCACAAAAACCTTTGAGAATAGGTGCAGAAAACCAGAGCAAATTACATATGCAAAGAGTGCAAACGAGCAATCCATTTTTTGTAAAGTAACTCATTTTAAAGGTTGGTTTCAGTGATGTTTTCTAAATTTTTTTCATTGCCCTACACTTGACTTTGATAATTTTTTTTTCTTTTTGGAGAAAACTGATAATAAATAAAAATGAACTGAAATTATATGAGTAAATCCAAGTATATTTTACCGTGAACTTTAGTAAAAATATAAATGTACATTGATTCAATCTTATGTGTTGTATTTTCTGGAGAAATTTGGTAAAATTATTGTTGGGATATTATTGCATGAATAAAACGTGATAGCTCATGATAATAATAAGTGCCTACATCCTGGACAGACTACCTGGAGTTGATGCACCTCTCACTGACCTCGCAGTGAAAAGCTCCTTTGTCTGATCATTTGGAGTCATTGTATCCGGGGAAGGACAGGGCCACCATTCTTCTCTGGTAATTAACGCTGGTCCGTCTGCACTTGTTGACTTTGGCAGGCAGGGCTATCCTCGTGAGCTTGTGCGTCAAGATATCATCCAGGAGGTCCAACACCAACCTTTCTCAAACAAACAGTTTCAGTGATGAGGGTCTTACAATGGATGAGGGTCTCTGATTCGCACATACATTCTCTCGCTGTTCAGTGGGTTGGAAATCCCAGAATAACAATAGGTTGTTTGGGCTCTGCATAATACATCACTGGAAATACACTTCATTTCCAAGACATTGTTTACTGTTTACTATGATGGCAGTAATTTATGGTAATCAATGCTTTTTCAGCAGTTTAACAGTACATGCCCTGAGGGACGGCAGGATGCTGGAAAGTGCTTTATTTGCACAGCCGGTTCACTTACAGATGGGAACACAACAAGCTGAGACAAAAACTGTTGTGGCAGTTCTACCATTTTTAGCAACATACATACATACATACATTTGTACATTTTCAGCCAGAGGCGAAGGGTTATGTTTCTGTAATATTAAGAAGTTCCTTCCTGTTTGCACATGTTGTTTCTTGTAGTTGAACTCGGAGCCTGAAAAACCAGTGAACTGATATGGAAAACACTGAGTGCCAAGGCAGCAGCAGAGCTAACAAGGTGATAAAAACAATTTACTTAACCTCTTGGGGACACTGAAAGCAAAATGTCCTTGCAGTCAGCAGTAGCTAACAATTGAGAAGGGGGCCACATGGACTGGTATAAATGGGGCTGCAAGATTTGTTCATTCAGGCAGGACATTTACGTCAGACTTAACCAGTTATAACAGAATGACCTACATTTGTGTTTGGTGGCGACTCTGCTTGACTGATGTTCTGAAACAATCTGACAAAGCATGACACAGATGGTCACAACCCCCCCAGCAGAGCCTCACATTCACAACATTGGAATGAATGAACATTGCGTCTTTCATCAAACTCTGCAACTGGTTTGGGTCAGCTGAAGTCATGAACAAATTGACAGAAAGGAGCAGGTGACTGTAACACTATGTCTGAAACACTGCAAACTTTCTGTGTAAAGTAATGCAGACACTCAAGAAATGGAACACAGATTTCTTTGAGTCAAAAAAAAAAATCTGGCTTCACTGAAAATAAAGAGTATATATAAAAACCAAGTGACCTCTGTGTGCATGTGTATGTGTATGTGTATCTGCTTTATAACTGGAAAACTGGACAGAGCTATCCTGTACCTTTTGGAGTATTATTGTATTTTGGGTCAAGGATCAGACAGGTGAAAAATGCACATTGATACGACCAATACATTTGGAGTTATTAGTTTTTAAAATCACAAAGGTTTTACAGGAGTCCATTCACAGCTGCAAATGGGGGGGGGGATCCAGATCAACGGAAACACTGGGATGCCGTGGGAGAACCAGGTCCGGCTGTGATCACACACCAGCAACGTGGGTCTGGTTCTTACCCAGACAATGCCCTGGTGTTCGCTCTGCCGCTAGATTCACAAGTGGCACCAAGTAGCGCATCAAACACGTGACATTCCTGTAAATTAATTGCATGCTGCGTGGACAAATGTTCGAGCATATTGGAGGGATTTCCCCTTATGAAGAAATAGAAGCTTTGCAAGTGTTACAAGTGGCCCTGGTGTCGTCTTTTCACGTGGAATATAACTATACTTTGGAGTGTTTCTGCCTCGATTCCATGTTGGCTACGTTTTGAACCAGAACAATGCAGCGTGCATGTGAGGTCATCCTGCATGCGCAACAAAGGTGGAATTAATTGGCAGAATGGTTAAGCAGGCAGGGAAACGACTCCAAGGAATCGAACTACTGGGAACCGGTTCTCAAAAAGAATTAGTTTTCGATTCCCATCCCTAATGACAACCATCATTTCCTCTTTCACATTCGTTTTTCATAGATGTCAGAAACAGCAATTAGAGCAACTGATGGTAAGATTGTGGAGGTTTGACTTATCTTTTAGTCTTTTACAGCTGGTAAAGTGTCTTCAAATGAGGGTGCAACATTTTGAGGACCTGCTGCTCAAACCTGGAAAAGAGTAACTGTTAGGGGAGGTTTGGGGCCCTACCACATAAGTGCGAGCGAACAACAAGACCTATTTATATGTGGTGATGAATAGCAGAATAAGGCTTTTTTGTGTGATGACCTGAACTAATCATGACATGTTAAGCATTGTTCAGAAGCATTTGGAGAGATTTACTCCCTTGTGTGTCCCATTGGTTTACCACCAACATTTACTTCAAACAATGCACCTAGGGCCGTCACACATCATCAATTTGGATGGCTACCCATATTTATACTGCCACCACACTAAACAGCAAAATATTATCATATATGTTTCGTCCAAAGGGGCAGCTCAACCAAAGGCCATAAATACACTTTTGTTTAAGCAACTTTAGGTCAGCGTTTTCCCATCCTTGCTCGGAATCACACATAAGTTTTTGTTTTCTGAGCAATTGGAGGACATTTGACAATATCAGACATTTTCCTGTCAACTGAGGACATCACATCTGTGATACCAAAATAAGTTAACTAATTCATTAGAGAATTTTTACTTTACAAAATCCACACATAACAGAGGGAATTACAATCATAGATTACTCCTGTAATTACAAATTAACAGAGGTCCAGAAGTAAAATTAGTCCTGTGAAAGTAGCTTAGGTCCAAGTGAAAAATATAACAACATAAATAAATGAATAACTCAGAATCAGAGCATACCAAAATCACCAAAAAATCAACACTGTGTATCCATAGACTGTATCACTCTGTGAATGAAGTATAAAGTTCATTATACACACACATCTAGGTATCATCAAGATTTATTCCTCAAGTAAAAATACATAATTGATCAGTTTTGACAAACATTTTACCACATTGTGTCATCCGATAGTTTACTCCCTCTAGTGGTTGCATAAATCTGACAGACCATGGATATCAATATATTTAATTCATATTTGTACGATCTAACACACTGACATTTTTGGCATAACTTGAGAGTCCTTTATTCCAAATGCTCAAATGATAATTTTAGATATTTTTTAAATAATTGAAAGCAGAAATATTACATATAGTGACTTTCATTTCTAATGGGATTTTATAAAGGGAATTTTATTGATAATTTTTTTTTGTCAACTTGTGTCAATAGCTCTAATTTCTGAGTCTTTTTCTTACAAGGTGTACATACATGTGCAGTTATCCTTGGGCAGTGAAATCAAACACACTTTGTTGTGGAATTTGTATTGTACATAAAAGAATCGACCATGTGAACACAGACGTATGTACATGTGACAGTATTCACCACCTGTAGACTTTGGGAGTACACAGTCGTCTGTTAGTATGATCACTGTTCATATAGTAACAAAGGCTGTTTCTGCTGAAGAATGTGCTGTATTATATTATCAGCCGAGGCACTGATACAGTAATCCTGCTGTGGTGTCAGTTATCTCACGATGTAAATACCTGGCCACTGGCTGTGTCTGCACACCAAGCCACACAGAGCCTTTATGAATGCTTGTGTGCGCAAAAGCCCCTCTGGAGACACAGCCATGTGCGTCATACCACAGATCAGCCTATTATCCAGGGCTGAGGGTGGCAGGGGATGGGGATATGAGGTACCCAGAAAGGTGATAGTATGCCTGACAAGGGGAATGAAATGAAAAGGAGATAAAGCACAGAGAGAGATTAACTCAATGAGTGGATAAAATTCATAGAAACAGAAAGGGAGCTGAAGAGACAAACAAACAAAGAAAGGGGGTGGCATGAGGAGGAGAGGCAACAAATGCAGAGTGAGCAGTGAGGAAGACATTAGAAAGAGGTCAGCTCTGAGTGGAACGGGATAATGCGCCTCTCGTAGTGATTTAGTGATGTAATGCTCTTATTCGGTCACTGCAAAAAACATGAAGAGTGAATGAAAAACAAAACCCAGGGTCACTTTTATTCGTCTTTCTTTCTGCATATACGCAGCATTACCCATTGGCAGACAAGCCTAGTTGGTCACACGCATATACGCACTCTAGAATAACAGAGGATTTACTGAATTGAGCTGCTCATAATGAAATGGATTTGAGATATAGGACACTGGAAAATCAGGAGAAAAGTAGGACCTGATTAAAATCCTGTAAAAACAAATAAAGCCATTAAAGCTCCACCAGACTCCAGACTGAAGAAGGGGATAAAAGGTCAGACTGTAATAGTATTGTGGACTGTAATGAACTTTAACAAAATGTATTTAAAAGTGGACGAATGACTGGAAAATGACATTGTAAGAGTCCATATGGCATGAAAGTTGCAGGTTTTATCCCTCCAGGTGTTGTTGCATCTTGTGCTTCTGATCTTGCTGCTAAATGTCCATATGGTCTCTGAAGAAGCCTGCTAAAGCCGGATAACTGTCCTCAACTCACCAGTGAAAGGGGTGGAGGACATGCAGAGTGGGCATGTGCAAGGAAGGTGATGCAGTGCAGAGAAATAAAATGCTGTTATGTTACATCGTTGTATCGTTACATGTAATTGATGAGTGGAATGACAGATGTAAATGACGTTTTATTGCACATCAAAATCCAGATTGTCTGCAGCCACCAAGAGTGACCTTATTCCTTTGTTTACTCCAAACATGTTGTGTTAACTCAGTTCATTTCATTGCTTAATTTCCTCCACCCGACCCCCATTGTCTTCCGGTGCAGTTAGCTTTCTGTTCAGGACAAACAGGTTGAGTGAAGCATGGTGTGTTTTTGATTCTGCAGTGGACAGTTTGAGAGTAGTCTGCCAGAGAAAAGAACAGCTAAGCGTGGATTAACAGATCTAAGCTGGGTGAAGGAGCGTATCTGAGCGACAGAAATTACACTGACGACGTCTGTGTGTTCATTTGCTCCAGCCATGTGAGCGGTAGAAAAGGAAAGGGGGGGGGGGGGGTTGGCTACTGTACTGATGCCAAAATAGGAAAGCTAGAGCTGGGACTGAGATGTCAGTCTTCATGCAATGAACAATGGCTGTGTATGGAATCACACAGTGGGCAACATACTGTGTGTGCAGACGTGTCACGTGATGTTGACCTGCAATAGAGCTGTATAATAAAGTGAATCACAAAGTCAATTATAAAGCAAAAAAGGGCTGAAAATTAATCAAATATGGGTGCTTTTATGAAAAACAGGACATAGGGTCTAAAAATTCAAACCACATGTAGACTAATGTTATGGAGCAAGTTTGGAAGCACTTTGGTTCTATTTTTAAATATTTAATGAGAAAAAAAGAGAAACTATTTTACAAATAAAACATATTTTTATGTTATTTTTTTATAGAAAAATTGACATGTAACACAGTAAGGACACAAAAATTACACGCTAGTATTTTTTTTTAATATCTTGTTATTCTCTCACAGGTACATTTTGGGAATTGAACTAATTATGCAAGATGTATCACAAAAATGACAGCTATTACAAAATCACTCTTGATTTATTTGTGTTTCAATGGACAGGTTTCGCATGTAACACGAGTGGACACGATGGGTTACACACGAAACTTGGAATGAGACTGAGATTCATGAAAAACCTGCATGTCTGGATTAGAAAAACCACTAGGATCAGTGAATTTAACACAGTGTCTTTATGTATAGCAAGTATACAAGACCATTCATTGAAAGCCATGTTTTCCAGATCAAATGCACTGACACCTCGGTAGCTTTTCATGTCCCAATTTTGGTCCTATTTTTGGCCCCAATATTCTATTAAAAATGCATTGATTTTGGGATGGCTCAGAGCAAGAGCTGTCTCTCTCTCTCTCTCTCTCTCTCTCTCTCTCTCCAGGGATCATTCTGGTCTCATTGGTTTTATTTGGACCCCTAATAAGTGATGTTCTGGTCCTTTAATTTTTTCATCTGCTAATCAGATCTGAGGGAAAATAGAAGCTTTCATGTTTGTCTGCCAAGTAAGACTGTCAGCGATTCTCTTTATTTAATAAAGTAACCTAGTAGTAAATAACACATTTTTTCTAGACAAACAGCTTCACTGTTGTCGCGGTTAAAAGGTTACACTAACAAGACGGTCAAATTACTTTGTTATGCAATCAATGATGAAATTTACCATTGCTGACAAAATGACAGCTGCAGACACTGAAGAATGGCAGTAAATTTGAGAGCAGTTGGCTTGGCTTGTAAACTTGTAAACATGCTGCGTGTCTGATTTATGCAGATGTCAGTTGCATTACAATTTTGATTCCTCATGAAACTGCTTTACGGTTTGTACCCTGATACAAACAAAAACAAAAATAACAAAGCTCCATCACATACTGTCTAAACTCCAGAAAACAGGGAGAAATCTTGGATGCAGCTATTAGATCATTTCTATGTATTTCTATTTATTATAGTAGTGATGAAAATTGTATTTCAGGTCATGGAACATGATTCCACCTTGAAGGGGTCATATTTAGCTAAACCCACTTTTATTAGTCTTTGGTATATTTGTTAGTGTATTTGGACCCTAATAGTTTAAAAAGTTTGAATTTGAACCCTCCAGGTCTTCCAAAGCTGTCTTTATATATTCATTTGGGCAAAAATCGAGTGGATTTCTACAACCTGTTTTAATTCCTGCTTGATTTCTTGCGTCTATAACTAGTTACATCATGACATTTGCACATATAAGGTCAAGACTTCCAACGACCATTTCTCCGAATATGACATATTTGTTTGTCATCAGCAGCAGTTGTAGTTTATACTGTAATCAAGCCGATTACCTAAAATATTCAGTTGTTGGTTGTATTAATGAACACAAGTGGCTGAACAGGATGGAGCATCACAGTGAACATCCCAGAGAGGGTAGGGGCCTGAAGTGGCTCATTTCATTTGCATTTAAAGGGCCAGCGCTTAAAACAACCTTTTTTGTGTCATTACTCAGAAATAGGGTTGAAGATGGACCTGTGGAGTTGAATTAATGTAGAATTCAGACCCAAGCAGAGCA
>JAPTYQ010000015.1:16582934-16600711 GCA_029814465.1 Ostorhinchus cyanosoma | reverse complement strand
ATCTATCTATCTATCTATCTATCTATCTATCTATCTGTCTGTCTGTCTGTCTGTCTGTCTGTCTGTCTGTCTGTCATTGATTTTCTTGAATGTAATTGTAAATTGATTGTCAACATCAGGCGCTCTCATTAAATAACTTGTCACCACTTTGTCACTACTTTTATTACAATTGTGATGCATCATCTTTGACTTTCATTTACTTGACATTTATTGTGATACTGACATTAACATTTTCATAACAGCTTTGGCGATATTGCCCAACATTACTTGTGGCAGAGCCTATTAACACTTTTACTTTCTGTAAAAGTTCTGACTACCTGTTACACTTCTACCTGATGCTTGCGTAATCCACCCCTGTAATGTAAGAAGAGTGTAATGTAAGAGCGCAATGTAAATGCTTTATTTGTATGTTTTTCTGTCCCCTAGTGGCCAATTATAGTTACTGCAGAATGTGATTCCGATCCATAATCCAGTCCGGCTACTCCACCAGTGGATTGGAATATAAAGTATCATGAAATGGAAATATCCAAGTGAGGTAAATCATATCAAATATACACTTAAAAGCAGTATTTATGTAAAGGTGTTTGGTAAAACTCCCTAGTGGTAACATAGGAAAAAACCCAGGAGCAGGAGAACAAAAGCCGGGGCTCAGACGGGATCCAGTCCGGGATTCGCGGCTCGCTCGGCACTTCTCAAGTTTCACTTCGGCGCGTGCTCTCCTCCGTCTGCTTTGTGTTGTCAGGCAGAAAGACACACCAGCCAGGGCGGCGTGTGTCCCGAAACATAGGCTCCCTATCCGCCGCCGCAGATACACACTTTTACCCCATCCACAGTCAATACTCACCCTCTAAACAACCGAACGACGCCACGATGTCGGTGGGACTGGAGTCTGGATTCTCAAGTGAGGAGGTGTTGACCGCCCGCTTCCCCCTCCATCGGGCGTGTAGGGATGGAGATGTCGGTGCCTTGTGTTCCCTTCTTCAATGCACCTCAAACCCCGCTGACCTCAGTGTGGAGGACACCTTCTACGGCTGGACGCCCATTCACTGGGCCGCTCATTTCGGAAAGGTATCCCTCTTTTTGTTTGTTTACCCGGACTAAGATACCTGAAATGGAAAATTTGTGGAAACAGTATCCAAAATGAGCGCCCTCCGACATGAGCCTCCTCTCCTCGGCCATTTCCTGATTTAACTGTTAGCTGATGAGACCATAAAGCAGCTGGAAGCAGACAGCGAACCGTTAGCAACATTACATCCACATTTACTCCCAGAAAACTCATTTCTCTTTACGTGAATTAAGATATAATGACTAGGAATAATTAGTAGAGTCTTGTTTCACTTGAAAATAGTTTGTTTGGGCAGTAATAATGTAAATGGCCGACAAATGAGCAAACAAAGAAAGTAACCTAACGAGAAACATCTGCTAGCTTAACCACTTCTGCCATTTTAACTAAAGCTAGCCAAATCATCAATCTAATCCTAGTCAAATGAACAACTGGTGTTGCGGAAATGATAAACATTGTAAAGAATGGCATCTGCGATAAAAGTGAAATTTTTTTGCGCCAGATAAGAGTATGTGCAACTTCTTGGAATAACTCCACTTGTAGGTGTTTGAAGTGTGGATTTACAAGCTGTTAGATTCTCTCACACACCCACACTTAACTACTTATCTCCTGATTTGTTTTACGCTTTACCTAGGGCAGGGCGGACCTACAGTTTGCACAAAAATTGGATGCATGCCCAAAGCTATGAAAAGCGTCTTCACGTAATATTGTTGTATTTTTTTGTTGCCTTTGACTAGCTACTTAACTCTGCTTGTCTTTACCTGCCCGTTGGCTTAATTTAATGTGATTGCTCTGTATTGCTTTTTGTTTTTATTACAGCTGGATTGTGTGATGCGTCTGGTTCAGGTGGGCTGTGGTGTCAATGCTGTAACCTCCAGGTTTGCACAGACACCCACTCACATTGCTGCATTTGGGGGCCACCCTGAGTGCTTGTTATGGCTACTCCAAGCTGGTGCAGATATTAACAGACAGGTGGGACATCAGATGCACACACCACACAAACTCTGAAATAAGGAATGACTGTTTACAGGAATTGTCTTGCTCATGAGGAAGCACAGAATACTTACTTAGGCAAGTCAAAGTCAAGTCAAATGGCAGACAGTTTAAGACGGAAGATTATCAGGCTGGGTACTGACATGCCATACTTTTACATCACTCAAGTAGCTTAGATGCTATCAAAAAAAGAAAACAAATAGTTGTTTTTACACCACATTTCAATACCAAAACCTTATGAGTGCAAGTACATTCAGCACACAACCACAGCTTTAGTATGTATTTAATGACATTATGTTAAACAACTTAAAATTGTAGTAATTAGGTTATACTTTTTGTCTGAGAGGTCAAAGATGGTGTACAAATGACCTAATTTGTGTTTTTGAGTATATGGATTAAATTATTAACCAGGAACTAGTATTAGTATTTGTATTAGTCTTACAAAAACATTTAAAGAATACCCAGCCCTAATACATTTGAATAATCCTTACCAACAAAACACATTTACAGTAACAAAATTCAAATTCACACATGCAAAACACATGAGTGAAAAAGAGCACAGCAGTGTGTGCAGTTGAGCTTGGACTGATCCCATCAGCGGGGATCATTCTGACTGCAGGGTCATGACCCTTTAAGTGCACTGTTGCCGCTTAGTCCTTACACCTGACTCATATTCTAATCATATGGATCTGTCACATTTTGAAGAGTTGGGGCACTCAAGCTGTTTGATTTTCACTGTTTTATGTCATCCTTTTTTTGTGTACTTCCATGCACAGACTCAGCCACTGGGGATATATTTTATGCACTGCTGCACCACTGAGAGAAATTAGATTTGTAGGTCACAGTGACATAATATGTTGTCGTCATCATGAAATGTAGTTGTGTGTGAAGGTGGTATACGTGACTATCTCCCTCCTGTTGGATTTACTTTGACTGGATGAGTGTTAGGTCTACTACTTAGGCCCTGCCAACATTACATAGTGGTCAGAGCCTTCTCAGTGTATGCATTTTTCTTTCCATCTGCCTGATTGCTATGTAACTGTAAATGTGTGGATGGTGGTGAAGTCTGGGTGAAAAGTTCAGGCTCTTGAGTTTCCCCTGTTTTCATTCCTGCAGCCTGATTTGGAACCACTGCAGTAAAACAAGCAGACAAAACCCTATTCTGAAACTCAGTCATATATTTCTTTGTTACTAACAGATAGCATATTGGCTCATGCTGCTGTTCCCATGCTGAGTACAGTCATGATTTTGTTTCTTATCATCTCTTAGGACTATGTGGGCGAGACGCCCATCCACAAGGCTGCTCGTGCGGGCAGTCTGGGCTGTATCAACGCTCTCTTGATTCAGGGAGCGAAAGCTGAGTAAGTCCTGTGATCAAACCTGTGTCCCCATTTGTTTTCTTTTGTGCTATTCAACATCTCAGACACACCTTTACAAGGGATCACCACCAAACTCGAATGGGAGCAGTGCGGAAACTCCATTATTAAATTTGTTTGTATTAGTAAGATTACTAGGAGCACGTAGTATTATCCATGTAGGTCTGAGTGTCTTTGTGAAATGTTAAGATAAGAATTTCCAAGTAGGTGGGACAATTAATTTGCTGACATTTTCTTTTTTTTAAAAACATAATTAAGTCCAAAGGGAATCTGCTAAAATAAAACACAAACCTACTGAAGCAATTTTCGCTGTAATAAATGACAAGTATACTGAACTGAAGGTAGAAATTACACTTAATGCCACACAATATAACGCCGCCTTGTGATACTCCTTTGTGTTAAATTGTCATTTTAAAATTACATTATTGTGACATGATTATATTATTGGTAATGATAGTGATGTCATGTAGTGCATAGCACGAATGCTTGAGTATGTCATTAATAGCTCATTCGCTCGCTGCTAGTTCTGTGTTGTATTTGTAGAACAATTAAGTTATTACGTGTGTTGTTAAATATATTTGGTGGTGCCCCCTTGAAAATGTGACATTTTGTTAATCCTTGAAATTGTTGTTTATTATTGCAACAATTAGCATTAAGTTGTCCTATGTGAGTGTAATAATTTTAGCAAATGGTTTTGTATTGATTCATGAATGAGTTTAGTTGCATTCAGCAGAAACTTTAATTTCACTGTAGTTGTGAGGAACTAAAATGTAGAATGTTTAAAAAACAAAACAAAAAAAACATAGTTTACCAAGATTCTTCCCTTTGGTGCTCATTAACTGATTTTTAGTTGCAAATATTTATTACACATTCATGAGGGCAACTTAATGTAAAAGTTGGAAAAAAAACCTGTTATTAGCCTACTAGGCCATATTGCATGATCTTTGTTAAATCTAGAGTGTGGTTTTCTTTGTTAACATTTGTTTTGGTTACTGTCTTACATACACAGCTTGACTGAATGACCAAATGCACATTATTTTTCTTTTCTGAAACTTACTTACCATCAGAGAGTAAACACATCTGTTGCAAAGGATGAAAATGTGTGGATTAAACATGTATTTAGTTTAACATAGGTCAAATTAATTTAGCTGCTGTTGTTTCAGTGCTGTTGGACTTGAGCACTGATACAGAGATACTGGGTATTAGATTATATATTTAACTGTTCCCAGACTGCTTGTTTCCTGGTGATGTTTTTTACTCTGTAAATGATTAACTGAACAAAGTGGTCGAACTTAGCCACACCTTAACAGTTGACAGCTGCTTTTGTGCTAGGCAGTGTGACTGCATTTATCAAATACCTTTGTCACTACTTCACTCACTTTATAAACAAAAGAGGACACAAACTATTATTCTCTTTTGTTAAATATAGAGGCAAAGCCAAGTCCAATGACTATGTGATACCTATTTTCCCTTTGGGTATCCTAAGAGATCTTGACAGTTATTAAGTTTGTTAGTTAATGGTAAAACTTAAGCATATAATTCACCAACTGCATAGTCTCATTTTATACAATTAAGCAAATTTAATATTATATATTTATAGTTTAACACATTCAAGTTACAGGTTAAATACTGTGTACCAGTACTTTTATACTGTTACTGGTACTGAAGTTACAGTATCTTACAAATGCATATATGAGTTTTGCAATGTGTTAATGGTTTCTTTTGGTTAAATCATCACTGTATATTTGCAGTTTCATTCTTTGCAACAGGTTTTACACTTCTGATGGCACTGATTTTTAAAGAGCAACACTAACAGGGAGTCTACAGATGTACATTTTCCTATGGGGAGGTTTTCTATATTTTCATTATGTCATAACTGAAGTACTTTTCAAGTGAGCTAATAAACCATTGTCAATCTAAAGCTTTATTGCTGAGTTCATCAGACCCTTGGTGTAGTGAGAAAAAAAAATAAGGGAAATGATATATACTTTTAAATCTGAGTCACCTGTTTTTACAATTTCTGTAATAAATTGAATTCCAACATGTTTCAGAGTTTGCTTAAAAGCAAATGTTACTCTTTGCATGTATTTTTCTTGAATTACCTATTGGCTGCTGAAAAAAATGTAGAAATGTTTTGTTAGTCATTGTACCCACACAATTGGCTTGATCAGTCATTCCCTTTTTTTAGTGACATAAACCCCCTGGTTGCGTCGGCTATTTTGGCAGAACAAACAGACCATGTATAAATAAATGTTCCACTCACATTGAGGTTTTGTAATGTGCATTTGGTTATCAGCTGATCAGTTTTATCTGTAAGTAATGAAAATGATATGTGATTTTTTTTTCCCCCTTTGCAGATGACAGATACTGTAGTTAGTTTTAATTATCAGGTTATTTTTGTTAATTTATCAGAAATGTAATGGAGCACATCTGGGAGAGACACTAAAGGACACAGAGTGGGAATGAGGCTCATGACAAAATAGCTTTAACTTGTCAGAATAATTTATTTTCTTTTATTTTAGGCTGGTTTTCTCAAATATTTTGGAATTTAAAATAGCTGATCTAAAAGTGATTTCTCATATTATCAACCAAACAATCCATGTGTGTTTAATTTGAATATAGGCTTGTAATGCATTAAATACTTTCCTATATTTCCATTAGCTAGAAAAAAATACTACAGGTCTGCCATTTAGATTAATTAATATTTTTACAAATTGGCATACAGCTGTGAAAATGTATCTTAAGGTCTTGTGTATCAAAATCTGTGCCATATTATTTTAGATTTAAAAAATAATATACATTGTAAATATGTCCTTGATTTTAGAATTAAGCTCAAATGTAATATTATAGCAAATACACAGGTCCAAATACTGTTAATTTTATTTCTTAAATTTTAGGATAAACTTGGGGGAAAATGTAGATTATATCCCTGAAAATCAATATGATAAACATTTACTCAGTTTTATGTATACCATCCTATTTATCTGTGAACTCGTATGACAGAAAAAAACATAAAGCAGTATGATTAAATCTGAAAAAAATGCATTTCAACACTAGGTGTACGTGACGTTCCCCTTTTGTCAGTTATGTTTGGTTGCGTTGTCCATCTTTCATAGTTTCTGAAGAAAACAACCCTTTTTAAATCTATTTTTAAGTCTGCTACATGAAAAAAGGGCATTTCCTCTTTCCTTTGCCACCGTTGTCTGAAGGGGAGACCTTTCTTGATGTCGACTGGTTCAAACCCGATCCAGATTTTCTTTTTTTTTTTTTACTTGACAATTTTCCAGGACATCTGCTGAATCTCAAGTTCTTCTCCAACAACTCTGTAATTCACTGGATTTTATCTGAGTGGTGACACTTTGTGGTTGTACACTCCTAACTTTAAAGAAGATTCCCTTGGCCTGAAATCCATAACAGAATCCTGACAGAAGTGTCTGGACCACATGGGCAATTGTTCACTCTAAGACTTGTAGATACAGATGACCAGAGGGAGGTTACTTTCTCTTCTTGTGACGTGGACTGATGCTAAGAAGTAACCTCTCTTAGAAATGATGCTTTCAAACAGGACACGTTTTAATGGCATCTATTTTGTCCAATATCAAAGAAGATAAACTTGAGAAACAAGTATTTGTTTCCTTTTTTTAAAAGAATATTAAAATTACTGGTGACTGTGCTCACATCTACAGTGGACTTGCATTCAGTGACTTCAGCAGTCTGGTACTGCACCCTGGTGAAAGATAGAAGAAGACTAAGGACTTAATACAGAACATCAATGATCTGGACATGGAACTTCAGTCTTTTTTTTTTGCCAGCCTCAGATGTTTTGGTCATTAAAATTCTCTGCTCAGGTTCTTGACGTCCCCTACCAGATTTCTTGTTCTCTTCCTCCACACCATGGAGGCACTTCTTTCTTCCTTCGTTTATTAGTCACCTCTCTAGGTAATTTTTTGAGACTTGTGTATCACAGCAATTCAATTTCCACTCCTACATTTAAAGGCAAAGTTGTCATTTTGTCACAACCTAACAAGATTTAATTTAAGTAATGCATCCTAAAAAGAAAACTAGATTAATCTTCATTGGTTTTAATAGAAATCATAAAATTTATTAAATTACAAAAACTACATTACAAAAATATTTACATCAACATTTGTTATCTGTCAGGATACTAATTAAAATGATTTTTGGTAGAACTTGTCATGAGCCTCAGTTGGTAAGGTGGTCTATTGCAGGCTAGCCTCAGGCAGGACAGAGTTTAGAGGCTGTTGGTAATGAGAAAAGGGCAGAGACAAAGGCTTAGAGCAGCTGAGTGAGAAGACATAGATCTGTGTAGCTACATGTTATGAACTATTAACTGTATAATGCTAACCATCATCCTGTTGCAATGGTTATTCACTGTCATTTCACTGTACAGAATATTTAACCTTTATACCAAGAAATGTTTTATTTTGTATGTCACAGTATTAACCCTATACAATATTAGTCTGTTTTGACATCTATTCTTTGTCACCTTTTCCTTTATGAAAGTGACAATAAGTTACAAAAAAAGTTTTCTATACTGTTAACAGAAACAGAACCATACGTCTTAATGTTTTGCAGCCATTGAATTGGAAATGACTTGGTTTTTTCAAGTAATCCTAGAAAGGGGGAGAATAGACACTGCTGAGTCTGCCCCGTTCCCTGGGATAGCCGCACTGTTGTGGCATTGAGTGTTCTCACTATCGCTTCCTATCTACACACTGGCAAACTGTTGAGGTATTTCTTGCGGTGATTGGTTTTAATGCTAGGTTTTTTAATGAATCAAAACTAAAGTTTTATACCTGCATGCTTTGCTTATTATCCATGATTGTTCCTGTATCTAGCTTTTGATTTTATTTTGTACTATTATTTGTTTTTGATTTTGTGAACTAACCATAGGAGCCCTTTATATGGACAGGTTTAATCACGTGAGTCACATGTCAACATGTAGCATGATAATAGGCTGCCTCTGGAAGGTTAGATGATAGTTAGAGAAGATACATATTGTGTGCTTAGGACGGAAAAGCAAAGCATACCAGGCATTTACAAAGAATTAACGCTTCCTTTGAACATTTCACTCAATAACCTAGTTAATCGGTCGACTCCTGTCATGTTCTTTTGTTGAAATTATGTAAGCTGTAGATGTCAGGTCTCACTAAAGGAATGACCATTTTAGTGAATGTTACCTGTCATCTATAAAATATCAGTTTAGGTTATGAAGTAAAGAATCAAATTACAGTTAAACATGGAGTTTGAGCTCTGCATAGTTGCTAAATTTATGTAACTGAGTTTTCTGAATGTAGCATTTGCTTTTTCATCTCATTATAACAGAATGTGATTTTAGTATTTAGCCATTTGAAACAGACTCGTCATATGAGTCTGTTGGGGTCAGAAACCCTCCTCACTTTTTGTTTCAATCTGCCCATTGTAAAACTGGGCTAATATGAGTGAGAATATGATCTTTTCTGCTGATGGGTCATTAAACATGACATTTTACTGTGCAAGTTTAATGTGGAAATACAGTGTTCAGGAGACAGATGGGATTTGGGTTTAAGTCACGTTAAAGGCCACTGTGGACTTCACCCACAATTTCCAACACATACTTAAGTATTGAACTTGTAAAACAATGGTTTAAAAATAAAACATTGCTTCTAAAGGCTTCATTCTTGGACTTTTACTGATTTGAGATTCGACCAAGAAAATTTATATTCCTTACAGTGAGACCAATCCATCTACTTTACAATAAAATGGTTTCCACTATAAAAGTAAATCCTGGTCAAAATCTCATGGAAGCGTTAATTTGAAGGGGACGGGTAATATGCAACAAGTTATTGTGTGATTTTTACTTTTTTGTTTTTTATAATCTTTGATTCTTTATAAGAATGTTTTGTCATGTGCACTAGTTCTTGAAATGTTTCTTTTTTGCACAATTGTTTAGATGAAAATGCAGAGAAAGAACAACTTGTATCCAGAATGAATGACCAGCCAGTTGCAGTGCAGCTTTTGTATGGGAGTGAATGTCACTTGATTTGGGCAACCTATATTGTCAGTGCAGATTGTTGTCACCTGTTATGTATACTGGTATGTGTGTAACATTCCCTGCAGGTGTTTCTCCTGCACATCTCTATAGTTGGAAGAAGCCTGGAACATTTCCAGAAGTCCCAGTTCTTTGACAAAGACTTGTTGTTTGCTTGGAGAACTCATTTTGCAGTTCGATGACATTGAGAACAAGCACACTATTGTTTCATAACTGGCCAGTAGAGGAGAGAAAATTTCTCATCATTACGCTGAAAAACTCCTGTTGGTTACTGGAATACATTCTGCCCACTCTACAAAAACTTTACGGGCATTTATTTCCAACATAATTCTTGTCACAGGAGTAAAAGTAATTCTCTTCACGGTATATCAGAAACTGTATGTACTAAATTAATTAACTCATTAATAATCCAGCCACCTTGCATTAAACTGATATTTTACAGCCTGGTGACGTTGCTTCCATACATAATGCTGTTTACAAGTCTGCATTTTGACTATATCATTGCACTGTTTGCTCATTCATTTTTCCACTCAAAATCACCTTATCCCTGCTGCAACTTGATGTGATTAACACAACTGAACTTTCTAAAGGGAACTGAATGTTTGTACAGACATAACACATTTTCTTCATAGTCTTCATCTGCTTTTAATGGAAGGCCCTGCCTTATCCGCTCCATATTTTCAAGAGAAGACCTCAGGATTTCTGATGCTTCAAGACTTTGCCCTTCTGTCATCCACCCTCTTGAACTTGTTTCTGTCAAGTTTACACTGAAGATACAGTGTTCTATCACCTGATCCTGGGCTCTGAGGAGAAGTTCTTTCTGAATCTTGACCTGTCCCACAAGAATTGCACAATCTTGCTCTTCCAGGCCCTGTTAAAACCTTCGATATTCACCAACACAGCTCTTTTAATTCCATCTGTCTTCCACATCACACACAACTTCATCATATTAAGTTATACAGTCATGAAGAGTGTACACTGTTGTTTATTTATATTTTGCTGCTCAGACTTGAAACATGGCTACACTGTTCCCTGTTATTTGGATGCCGTACTGAGCTCCTTCAGCAGCGTCACTGAATTATGAATAATGTCTCTAAGCCTCTGCAAAATACTCCTTGATGATCATGTTTCTCCTGCTCTGACAGATATGATCCACAAGAACTCCTCTCCTTTGGATTCACTTATGATGCACACACTTCCAACATTTTTCCCACATATCATAGAGTGAAGCATCCTTTCTGTTGTCTTAATCATATCATTTTGCAGCAGACACGTTTCCTTCATTATCTGGAAACTGTTTAAGTTCTGTGAAAGACACAAATGATCCGAAAGGGATCAGTCGTCATCTGTCACAAAGATGACGAAAAGGATGTGGCAGATTAGAGCAGGGCAGGTTGTCTCTATACATCTGTGTGCTTGTGTCCGTCTGTATGTGCGAGTATTTGCTTAATGAGTCTGTATGTGTATGCCTGTGTGTGTGTGTGTGCGCGCGCTTGGGCGTGTCTTATTTTGTCTTTTGTGTGAAACAAACATGCAGTGTAGGTTTTCTAACACTCTGTCTTCCCGTTCCCGTGCAGTATGAGGAATGCCAGTGGGCTGACTGCTGCTGACCTTGCCCACGCCCAGGGATTCCAGGAGTGTGCTGAGATTCTCTCCAATGCCCAGAACTTCCAACAAAACATGGCTCAGTCCCATAACGGGACTTTTCAGAATGGCATGGCTCAGAATGGGGTTCACAATCACCCAACCATCCAGGGACGCAGCTTCTTGAATGGCATGCCCAACAGAAAGAGATCGTTTGATGGCATTGAAGCAAACCCAGTGAAGAAGGCTAGACCTAATGGTAGGTTACAGTGTGACTCACTTGTTATTTTTTGCTTACTTTGGAAGTGTTTTTAAAAGTAAAGTTTAAGCTTGAACCAACTACTGTTAGTAAAGGCTGTGCGATATGACCAAACTCTCCTGTACACACCATGATGAAGTGCATTTTCAGTAAATTTAATACATAAATTCTATAAAATTACCCTAGAGTTGTTTCTTATTACATTCTGAGTCATGCACTTAAATAATAAATAGTACTTATTGATATTTCATTTTCCACCTTTTATTTAACACATACAAATCTATGCAAATTACATTATTCATGTAATAAATCTAAAATAAAATACATATATAATATAATTATACAATGAATCAATCTTTACCAAATGGTTCATCAACATGTGATTTGAGGGTTTGCTCAGGGCCCCAGCTATATCTTTTGTGGCTTTGTTGACTTTCCCCATTCTGTAGGGTTAGGTAGTGTTTGACAGAACTGACCCGCAGTCCATTTTCCTAGTGCTTCTCAAACTTCATCTACCCAAATCACATTCATTAGGTGGAAGTAGCCCCTCTTTTAGGTATGAGCTCCTCTGGGGTGGGTTTTTTTTTTTTTTTTTTGCTTGTCCGGGTCCCTGTCCTGTGTATTCTGTTCATTTACATTACCATCATGCAAACTTCCTGCTTCCAGTATCCAATATGGAAGAAAGTGAAACGCCATCCACATTAAACATTACTGCTATAAACATTACTGCTATGAAGAATGTGAGGGCAAAAATAATGAATTTAATCAAATTTGAAGACTTTTTTTCTGTTGTCAGGTAATGTATTCATGTATGTGTTCTTTTAGACTTATATCACACAGCCTTACTTTCACTGTGCATAAAAGAATGACTAAATATAGAGTGCTTAATGAGGTTATGTACTGATAGGATTATTAAAGTTTTACCGTACTCTGATCTTAATACTGTGAGCATTAGATCTTAACTGTTATTTTGGTATTTAGAGGTTATATAACACAAAAACACTAGCCAGCCTTCATTACATTGTTTGTTTATGCATTTCTTTGGTTGTAGGTATGGGCATGCCACCAGAGTTTCTGAATGGAAATGGGCCACTGGGTGGTGCTCAACACACCCAGATGGAAAGCATGAATGTGGAGCTGGCAGCTACTGTAAGCTCAGGTGGGCCAGGACCTTTAGCATTTGGGCTGAATGGGTTTGCAACCCCACAGGGGCCGGGGCCCATGGATCAGTGTGAGGACCTGGGGGGGCAGGACAGTTCATGTTCGGCATCTAAAGAGCTGGAGGTCATCACGGTGGCGTCAATGCAGACCCCATGTCGCTGCACCAACTCATATGCCTATCTGTAGGGGTTTATGGGTGCATCAGCACATGCTCATGTTCCAATTTGTGCAGTATATCTTTTTGGTATTGACAGGCTGTTTGCATATTATATGCAAGCAGGCATTTGTATGTATTGATTGGTAGTATGCTACGTTTGAAAGAGATATAGATGTGTGTACACTGTGTTTTATACTTCTCCTTGTACCTGATTATATTTGGACAGATAAAAGTAATATTTTTTCTGTTACACATGTTTTAAGTTATACAGATAATTGTGTAATCTGTAAATTTAAAGATCATAATACTGTAAGAGGATAATTTTTGTTTTGCACAATTATACAGGAATGTTGTAGATGAGACAAAGCAATTGGCATTCCCTGGACACAATTGTCACCACTGCCAATACAGGTCAGGATACAAATTGTTGCAATGCATTGTTATTCATCCTTGCAATAAGGCAACAATGAATAACAATTGAGAATTTTTAATCAGTTAATCAAAGATAAAACTTATTTTAAAAGGACTACCTAAGATCTCTTATGGCATTCAGTGTATAAATGCCTCCACATGTTTATCTGCTTACATACATTAGCTGATGCTCTTATGTTTAAGAATCGCCTAATGCCAAAGCATATCCTAACATGAATGTAGCTTGTAAAGTATAAACAATTCACTGTGCAGCTTTTCAATAGTTGTAGATGTGTCCTAAGATTTAGAGGTCTGAAGGATTGGAGTTTGGTTCTTCTTGTTTTCTTTTGTGTTCATTTTAGGTATATGCTTTGATTCTCAAGAATGGTGAATGTTCACTGTGTGCGTATGCAAAGGACTTTTGTTCTTCAAGCAACAAGCAGAGCTTACCCCTCTGGGTGTTGTAGAGTGTCCTCCCTGATGAAATGGGCAATTGATGACTTTACAATCAGTTCTGAATAAACGGTACTGCTCAAGAAAGTTTGCTTGGGTTTCTAATCCTTGGCAAGAAGCCTTACTTCTTGAGCTGTACTGAAGAGTTAAAACTATTCATGTATATTTGCAGCATTTATAGATGACAGAAGAATATTTCATTGTCTTTTGTAGTGGTATGTTACATGGCCAGTTCTGTCTGTTTTGTTTCGCATACCAGAGGTTGCATCATTTTAGTTGGATTGTCTAATACTTAGTACTGAGCAAGATCAGCTTTGTATTGAATATGTAAAAATAATTAAATGTTGATACATTTCCTGAATGTCACTGTGGTGGACTTTGTGTTTTTCTTAATGTAATATGTTGCATCCATCATGTCATGCCTGTCATTTTCAATGGCCTGTGAAATGTATAAGATAGAATAGAATAGCTGATATTAATGCTAAACGTTAAGATATCAATATCTGTAACTTAATTCACTCCTGTTTATTCATTGCTCATGACATGCCTGCAGGACATGGAATTCTTGACACAGCGGCTTAAACACCATTTGAAAAAAACTAGGTCACTGTGCCAGGGCGCACAAACTGTATGTTAAAATAACTACAGATCAGGATCTGACCTATTTAAAAGAAGGTCAAAACTTGTGGAATTGCATAAGGCCCTGGAATATTTTTCATATTGGTTACTCTGGGGTGTAATCAAAAGGTTCAGACACACTAATTTTCAACTATATAAATATATCAAAATGAATTAACTAGGTTATGACACCTTTTTTTTAATTGTGCAAAACAAAATTTTTTTGCCTTTAGTATTTTTAAAGAAGCAGGAATATGGTCATATTGATTGCATATGTATTCCCTTTAACTATTTTTGTCATTTACGGTGACAGGTGAAAGACTCCATGAGGATTTTTCCTTAAATGGCAACAATCAACCACAACTTCCATTTGAGTGTGTCCCAGCAGCAGAAATAAATCAGCACATCTGCAGTGACTCATTTGAGATCAACAGCACAGCAGGCAGCCAGGTGGAGCACCAGAAGTCTGTGAAAGCAGAGCAATTGTACGACCATGCCCTCTTCAGCACCCTGCTCCTTTACCATGGATCCTAGAGTACAAATGGCCTGTGTGACATGCCCTCCTTTCTGCCTAATATTATGTAAACTTCAAAACAGAATTAATTTGCCTTAAACCATGGAGTGGTCCAGTTCTTTGCTAACATTTCGTATTGAAAAGGACAGGCCCATCATGGATGGACAAGACACTTTACTTGTTTGAGTAAAAAAAAACGTTAATTTTGCTTGTGGTGTTTAAGAGAAAGTTTGTTTGGCGTTTGATCAGTGTTAAATTGCACATAGCCTTGTTATAATATACACTAAGATGGGCATCTGTATTGAGCCACTGCCAATACTTACGTTTTGTCTGTGTTTCTGCTAGAAGTGGAGGTATACTCCTGATTTGTTGTTAATAAATAAATGTAGAACTGTATTTGTTTTTCCTCATTGAAGTCTTTCCTAAGTATCCCTTGGTAATTTTTTGTTTGAATTATTTGATGAATAAATCGGAATGTACTCCAGATGTGAAAATCTCTGATGTTATACTTTCAAACCCATGTATTCATTTTATTTACAAAACTGTATAATTAATGCGGTTCTCGTGAATCCCGGCCGTTTTATATAGATCAGTTGTTGGAAAAACTTGAACTGAAGAAGTTGCCCCATTCCGGCATCACGTGTTGCGGCACGGCTGATCGGGTGTACTCTGCTAACAGTCACCTGTCATCGGACCGACCTTCATCCTGCACAAACACCACGTCACTAACCACGCCCCCTGTCAGACCGTACCATTAGTGAAAGGGGGGTGACATAAACAAATAATGTATATTGAACTACCACCATGAAGACTTACTTTTTACAATGTGAAGTATTATTGACGGGAAAATCTCTTAAATGATAATTGCCTCTTCTTTTTTGCGGTTTTCTGAACATAAATGCATGTGTTACTTGACCGTAGTGACTGTCTCCTCTGGTGTTGAACTCGCCCTGTAAACCTAGCTGGCCTAACCAGAGAGTCCGGATTAACGTTATCTGAAAAACGAACGAAGAAGTCGGGGCAATAGAGAACGGGTTATGGTGTCAAGTAACCATTAAATACGCTAAAAACGTGTCGATAAAATAAGCCCCTATACACGTCTCAGTGTCGTCAGCACGTGTTTCACACTAAGACATGTCTACCCCGGCTAGAAGAAGACTAATGAGAGATTTTAAACGGTGAGTCGCTGGTCAAAAATTATACTGATGTCGACAACGGTAGCGTCAGTGAACTACGATTTCCCAGAACAGCTAGCATTAGCATAGCATACATTAGCTTGTCATATCCAGGAATCTAACAACAGAAGTAACTAAAGTAAGAAGTGGTCGCAACGTCAGTAGTGTTAACGTTGTTTATGTCTTGTTGTGTAAAACGTCCAAACATTTGAAAGAAGTGGTCATTTTAAAACTGCTACCCCAGTGACTCGAGGCTAACTGTTAGCTGATACCTGTTAGCGTTTCAGCCGACCACAGAAGTACAGGGAAGTAGGTGGATACAACCTACCTATCTAAATGAGCCTACGTTTAAATTTCGGTAAAATGTGATCGGTTTGCAGGTCTATCAAACATTAATTACGTCTTTATACGTTGGCACTAGTCGAGTTGAAGCCTGTAATGCAAGCTATGTGTTACCACCTAACAATTGATAAACTCTTAATCTCTTTATTAAAGTAAATTTAGAAAACTTTGCTTGACAGACGTAAGTACGTGATTGTAGGACGATTTATTTTTATGTGTCAGGCTATTTTTTTTTGCGACTATAGCGTTTTTAAAGAGAGGAAGACAAAATGTACATGGCTGTATACGTTCAAGTAGCCATTAAAAGTCTAAGATTAGATAGATTTGATGTGTTTAGAAAAATCGGACTACTTGTCAGGATTGATTAGACAAGCCTTGTCCCTATCACGAATTTACATGTGGGTTCGTGTCCCTTTATTCGCTGGCTCAGTTTCATCAATCGTATGTTTTTATTTTATTAATGCCGTGTATGTCTTTGTCCCGGGCTGAAACAGGAATTTAGGTCGTTCTTTCCAGGTAGAAGGAAGGCTAGCACAGACAGATTTCAATAGTGGGAGTGGAAATGAGAGGTATTCTGTAAGTCATATATTATCAGGAACGAGAAATTTCTTAGTTATTATTACAGTTGTTTTGTTGAACCAGCTCCCTTTAAATGACATTTTATAGCATATGGTTTGTTATAAACTAATCTCCGTATGAAAACCATTCAGTCCCGTGCATATCACCATATAAATGGCAACTCAAGAGGTATTCCTAGTAATCCACTCCAAATTTTACATTTACAAGAGAATTGGCTTTTATTTGGGATACAACATAAGAGATCATAGGATATAGAGGTTTAGCAGTATAACTTAATATTTTGTGGTTGGTTTGGGTGTGTTTTTGTTTATGTTTTTAGTGTATTCACAAGTTGTTAAGCAGTATCAGATATACTATAGTTCTGAACTGACATAAGTATACTTTGTTAAATTTTAAGTGTCAAAGTGGAATTTTTGATTCACTTGACTCTATGCATTTCTTTGTCTTTTGTGAAATCAGTGGTAGTGATGTTTCAGTGTAACACTGCTTTATTTTGTTTACAAAGGCTACAAGAGGATCCTCCAGCTGGTGTCAGTGGTGCCCCATCTGAAAACAACATCATGGTGTGGAATGCAGTCATATTTGGGTAAGATTTCCATACAGAGTCATGACAGACACAAGTGTGTTTTTTTTCAGCACAGGAATAAATCCTGTCAGTGTATAATGAGTAACAAAAACTTTCTGTCTCACTTCCCAGTCCTGAAGGAACTCCTTTTGAAGATGGTAAGTGTTTCAGTCAATCAGTAATGATGCTGTTTACCATGATGCACTTATTGTATGTGAAACATGTCTCCCACTTCACATTTGAAGTCCGTGCTCAGATTGTTAAAATATTAATACCAGACAAACCATCAATTATTTTTTTTATTGTGTTGTGTGTTGATCTTAAAGTCATACTCAAATCGAATAAATGTACAAAACTGTATAATAAAAATACATAGTTATACAACAGTACTACAGTACAGGGCGGCTGTGGCTCAGTTGGTAGAGCGGGTCGTCCAATGATTGAAGGGTTGGCGGTTCGAATCCTGGCTCTGACT
>JAPTYQ010000015.1:16539027-16554644 GCA_029814465.1 Ostorhinchus cyanosoma | reverse complement strand
CCCTTCTGCCCATCTGAACCTGCAGAATATCATGTTTTCACAAATTAGACATGATCTGTTGTGATGTGGTTTGATGTTAGGTGTGCATGTTGAGGACATGTATGGTAATCTGTTACCTGGGGTTCCCGTAAGACCTCCATCACCAGTTCCACCTCGTCTCCCTGTAATACCATCAAAACCAGAGGTGCCTCTATCTCCAGTATTTCCAAATAATCCTTTCTGACCTGTGAGGAGGGTAGCACACATTCACTTAAACAAACTGTGAGTCTATAATTGGACCTTTTTTATTAACTGAAGCTATTGATAAACACAGAAGGAGAGAACCCACAGCTATGTGGGGTCTAGTTTGTACCTTGGTCTCCTGGTAAACCTGTTTCTCCTCTCAATCCGGGAACTCCTGGAAGGTCAATGCGAGGACCGATCTCACCTGTGACAGAATGGAATAATGTCTGTATTATTTTAACACACACAAATTATCTATTTCCCTAAAGTGTTAGTGTTGATGTTATTGATGCTGTCATTACATAAACTTTTCTACATCAAACATGTCCCTTGTTAGATGATAAAGACAATATTGTGCCTTAATAGTCTAGTTGGTCATTTTACTGGAAATTATATTTGAATTTGTACCTTTGGTTCCGCTGTTTCCTTTGTCTCCTTGTGCACCATATGCACCTGGACCTCCTTTAGTTCCCTTAAGTTATTTAAAAGGTAAAAACCTCAGTAACTTAGAAATAGAGAAAATGTAAACTATGGGCAAAACATTTACACAGGAATCCATGTGTCTGTGCTCACCTTGGTTCCAGTCATTCCAACAAAACCATCTATTCCTCGATTTCCAGTGACGCCTGGCATTCCTTTTATTCCTTGAAGACCCTCTGCACCAGGATTTCCTATATTTCCTTTGACACTACTGGGGTCTCCAGGAAGACCATGAGCCCCCTCATGTCCAGGGACGCCTGGGAGACCTTTAATACCTGTAGAAAAAAAATAGGCAGTGTAATCGAATAATGTAAATATGAGCTGAAATTGTATAAGATTGTTCTTGCTGTTGCTGTGGAATCACTTTACTAGTGGGACCATTTCAGTG
Source organism: Ostorhinchus cyanosoma (assembly GCA_029814465.1). Classification (NCBI taxonomy): domain Eukaryota; kingdom Metazoa; phylum Chordata; class Actinopteri; order Kurtiformes; family Apogonidae; genus Ostorhinchus; species Ostorhinchus cyanosoma. The sequence goes on along the minus strand of JAPTYQ010000015.1, from coordinate 16,553,554 downwards.
ATAATCAATGATGACGACTGCCAGACTTAGTGGTATCTATTAGTCTCTATTAGAGCGACAAAGTCATGCAATCGCTCTGAAAATACTTGGCTTGACTCAGCTGCATCTGTTCTTTGTCTTGAGAGTCACTTGATCTCTGTGAATTTCATCTCAACCAAATGCATTAAAATCCTATAGAAATACTGAAAACTATGCTCTGCTCATTGTGGCTTGATTTTCTTTTATTACAGTTTCCACAACAACCAGGACCAAAGACAATGAGGCATGAGAAAATAAAGCATGATGACAGAGGTAAACAGAGCTTCTTGCTACAAACCTCTTGGTCCGGTGAAACCTTGATTTCCTTGTTTTCCACTTTCTCCTTTGAGTCCCTTCATATCAACAATAATGTGGGCAGGGATCTTAGGTTTATCTCCAGGTGGTCCAGTCAGACCACGATCACCTGGAAGACAGTGACAAAGAGGTTGAGAGGAAATTACAATGCACAAAAAAATTTACATATATTTTCTAGTATCAAAACAGAACTCAGTCATTTCATTAAATAACAGACGGACCTTTCTCCCCAGTGTGACCCACGAATCCTTTTGGACCAGTTTGACCCATGTCTCCAGTTTCTCCTTTCAGTCCACTGAAGCCCTTCAGACCTGCAGTGCCTCTGGGCCCCTCAAATCCTGTCATCCCTGGAGAACCTTTGTATCCTGGCCAGAGAGGAACCACCAAAAAATACAAACATTACAAAGACAAATATTTGGAGGAAAATCCATGTTATAAAAACTATTAAATGTGCTTGTTTTGTGCTAGCTTGTGAAGTTTGTGATGGCTCTTGTGTTGTGCTGGAAGCCACTTGCATTCAGATTCTATTCCTGAGCTTATGTTTGCAAATTGTAGTCAAGTAGAAGAGTAGAGGAGTTGCAATGAAATACTCAGGAGTAACAAACTTTGGATTTTCTCAAACGATTGATCCTAGCCATCTCATCCCCTTCAGACTGTCTGGAAACATGCTTATTTCTCACAATCTGTCACAATCTGTTCCAACTCTGGAAGTGCCCTCAGTCACATGTAAATTTCTTCCCAGAATATGTTACATGTCAAACTTTTAATGTTCGGTGGTTTGACTTTTCATTTAATTCTGTATTGTATGACGAACCCTTCATTCCTGGAAGTCCTGCATGTCCATCTGGACCTGTCAGTCCTGGGTCACCTAGTACGCCATCTTCTCCAGTAGGACCTTCATCACCATAGTCACCTGGGATACCTTTTAAACCTACTGGACCTGGAGGACCTGGATCACCTTCACTCCCTCTCTCTCCTGTGAAACCTGTTGAGCAGGATCATAATTGGAGACATGAAAATTGTGATGAATAATCTTCTTGTGTGTGCACATTCTATCACAAGAGAAAAATAGTTGTGTTAGTGTGTCTGACCTGGTTGTCCAATGGCACCATATGGCCCAGGGTGACCTCTTTCACCAGCATCACCAGGGTATCCATATTTGCCAGCTGGTCCAGGCCTCCCCTCCTCCCCCTGTAGACCAGGAGGGCCACTTTGACCCTTTACACCAATCATACCAGGCATACCAGGCATTCCTGGCAGAAGAAATTACTTGATGAAAATGTCTGCTTTCAAACCTTTTATCAATGAATATGCTATTGTTTGATGGCTGTGTTAGATGTGTGACTAAATATGGGACTGACCTGGATAACCTGGCTCTCCCTGATCTCCTGCCAGACCTTTATCCCCCTGATGGCCAGGCAGTCCTGTATCTCCAGGTGGTCCATGTGATGCTCCTATGATTTCTCCATGAACACCCTTTTCACCCTGTAGACCATACCGGCCGGGCTCTCCAGCCAAACCAGGAGATCCGATTCTTCCTTTTGTACCAGGGATCCCCAAGTCTCCACGAGGGCCAGGGAAACCTAAAGAGGAACAATCATAATCAGTAAATCAGATTGAACTGGGCTAAAGAAATAATCTAAAATATTCAGTCATCCTGAGCTCAATGTTCAGGAGAACAATCTATAACATTTGTGTTTAATTCATATCTGGCAATTGATCAGTACATTTAAATAACAATAACTGTGTTTTCTTCTCACCTGGAGGTCCAGGACGGCCACCTATGCCTCGTTCTCCTTGTTCTCCTTTTTCTCCTGAAACTCCATGTTGGCCCACTGGTCCTTTTAGGCCTAGAGGACCTTTTGGTCCACAAAACAGAAAAAAGTACATACAAAATTACAAACAAATACAAAATGATCTGTTGGATTATTGCATTTAGCATTATTTCTTACTACTTTAAAGAACCTCAACTTAACAACACACATTAAAAATGACAAGACTTCACAGAGATTTGGTTCAATCTAGGTTCAAGGTAGATTTGTTGGATTTTTTGACATTTCCTTTTGCTGGGATTTAGTCCTCAATGCAAAGGCAATCACTGCCTCTTTGGCTTTATGATTTTCTACACAATAGTGTTTCGTCTGTTTAAAGAAACACAAACAAGGACTAAAGGTTTTTCTTTCCCCTCCCTTTCCCAGTATGATAATGGGTGGAGCCAGACTTTTCTCTAGTGTTGGGTTAGCACTTATAGGAAGTGAGGCCATGCAAGCTGAAGACTACAATGGGTTTTATATTTAATGTTATTTTTTTGTCCTTGATTTGTTTCTGCAGGTGACAAATTATCAGTGTTATAATCTGCTAAGTAGCATTAGTGACCAGCTATTGTTAACTGGCTGCAAGTACAATATAAAAACTTTCTCCAGTAAGATTCGTGAGGTTTATTGGCGTAAACTCGCCTATATGTTACACTGCTGCTGAAAAAAAATGTGATGACTCTTCACAAGTATGAGTATCTGCGTGGTTCTCAGCCACCTCAAATGCCCTAGTAGCTGTGTTTCTTTGTATTTACAGCAGAATAAGATGACTAATTTACATATGAGGGAAAAGTCTGTCTGTGTTACCTGGAAAACCTGGTAATCCAAAGGGTCCTGGTACACCTGGCAACCCCGGAGGTCCTTGTACAACCTCACATGGACCTAAGAAAAGAAAGACACTGTTAGAACGCCATAATAGATATAAGTGTATGTGTGAAAGGCTATTGGGTGCATGTGATTTTGTCTGCTGCCCAGCGTGGATTGCATTTCAGAATATGGCATTATCATTAAATTAGCTTGTATCACAGAAAATTAAATGAAACTCTAAATAGTTCAATAATAATCACCATGCACATGAGTCAAATAATCCAGAGGCAAAGCATAAAAGAGTTGTTACAAAGGGAGCTACAAGGTGAAAACCTTATAATACCAGCTACCTGTTACATCCCACTGTCCTCCATCTGCTGTTGGAATACAGCCGCCTTTCAGTTGCAAATGAGAGAGAGAATGAAAGAGAGAGGCATTCGAAACAAGAGTTATTCAAAAGCACAAGCATTATCTCAAACAAGCTCAGATGCAGCTGGTTTGAAGGATGCAGCCCCTGCATAAAGGTGATAACAGGAGGCAAAGAAAGAAAAGACAAAAATAAAATGTAATTGTCATCATGCATCCCCTTTTTCAGTCACAAGCCATTAATGTCCATTCCAATTCGCTGCTTTGCATTACAGACACTTGCTAAAAAGAGTATATTATGAGAAAAGAGGCAAAATGAAACTGGGTGTAAACAAATAAAAATTACAGTAGAGTCCTAAAGCCTTGAAGGAGAAATAGTCAGAACTATTTGGAATAAAAGTGGGCAGGCATGAGGTGTAGCTGCTTCTTACCTGAAGTGCCAGGAGTTCCTGCAACTCCTGGATAACCAGCATGGCCATCGTCACCAGGTAAACCCCGTTGGCCTTTGACACCCCCAAGGACGTCACCTGGTTGTCCCCTCAGCCCAGGTGCACCTGGTCGACCAGGCCAGCCAGGGAAACCTTTGTCTCCACGTTCTCCCCAGGGACCTTCCCCCTGTTAACATGAAGAAGAAAAATATTTGTACTGTTACACTCACTTGACTGAAATAATATAAGGAAAAGAAATAAGGGAGTATCTGATAAATGGAAATGATTCTGCACTTTGTCAATGAAATGAACCAAAATGTACACAATATGAAAGTGTTGTTTCATGAAGGACTCACTGGAAGACCTTGGCTGCCAGGAAAACCTGGAAGACCATTTCGACCTGGAGCTCCAATTGTTCCGGATTCACCATCTCTTCCACTAATGCCGGCATCACCAGGATAACCTGTGAAAATCACATGAGGTCACACATCAGATAGCAGACATTATCATCATGCTATCATCACCATATTTTTAAGTCCACGTTGTATCACTAGTGTGGCACTGGAAGTAAGGCCTCTACCAAGGGACACTGGGGGTAGATTCATGTTTAATTCCATTATTTTTCTAGAGATAATTGTACGGTTTAGCTGCATTGTAGTTTGATTTTGGCACTAAGACTACTTTGTTAGGAAATATAAACATATGTTAGAAAATAGAAGTGCAAGAACATATATATTCACTTCAATATTGATACTACAGTATGCCTGTGTTACAGTATTGAATCTCAACAATTTAAATGAAAACAATTGTCATTTTATGTTGTGGTTAAATATTAGATGATACATGAGCTCTGATTCTGTCTTCATCAAAAAATCTACACAGATTGTATAACAATGTTTTTTTAGAGTAAGATGATAATTGTATTAAATGATACTTAAAAAAATCACTGAACTGTATATAACCCATCTATTATGACATGTTTTGTATTGTATTAAATTTGTTTGGTCATCCCCTTTATTGAGGTCATCTGGTTTTATACATGAATGTCAGTGCTAATCAGTGTAAACTGAAATGAAATGGTATGGTAACAGTAGCATAAATGTCATTACCCAAAAACTATGTTATGTTTAAACATAAATGGTACAAGACTCAGTACATTTCCATTGGGGTAAATTAAACCTGATGGTGGTTCTAGGTATAAATGCCCATATTTCCAACCTGGATGTATCCTTATCCTTTTAGGATAAGACAAAAACTGGAGAGCTTCAACACTTTATTGAATCAGAATGTGGAAACAGCTGCAGGTACATTTGACCCACTGGTGGCTCTACTGTTAATATCCAAATGTGAACTTGTTTGTTCTATCACTGCATTGGAGGGTTTAGGTCAATATTTATGGAGGCCAGTGTTGGTGTCATGTTGGGACAAAAACATTGGGACTCTGGGTGCAGATGATGCTGTGACAAAGTGAGTGCTATTGCCTTTGTACACGTCAATATGCCATTATTATGTCATGTTGAAGTTGAAATATTTCTTTGAATCTGTCTTTCTATCCTATTTGCTATCGTCTCAAATGTAAAGTCTGATTGGATTACGTTTGTCGTGTCAGTCCTTGGAATACTTTTACGCTCTCCTCAGCAGAAAGTTGGACAATATTCAGGTTGGTGATGTAATTCAGTGCAGAGGTGTAGACACAAATGAAACATGTGAAAGATATATTTAAGCAAACCTCTTAATCAGCTGTGAATTATGGAGAGGTAATTCAATGCAGAGGTGTTGTAAGTGTCCTATGTCAACATTAATGTTCCTCTGACCTACACTCTGTCACACACTGATAAACACCCAAGGGTGCAAAACCCTGGGGTATTATGGTCCATTTATTTTTCAATCTTTGGAACTTGCCTTTTTAACACTCAGATTACACTTTTCAATCTTTCTGCTAGTCTATTCTTTTCCAAACTCTCTCTTCTATATTAATCCAGACCGAGAAACTACTACTATGACATCCTGCATTTGTAACCTACAGAATGATATAAATATGTTCCTCACCTTTTTGTGTGGCCACAGTTGTATCACCTTTTTTCCCTTTTGGGCCTGGCAGACCATCTGACCCAGGAGTTCCCTAGAAAATAAGCAAAAGAAATAATGAGGAAAAGTGAAAGGAAACAGAAGAGTAGCTTAGATGAAATAATAAACGACAATGATGAAATTTCATTCTTCTTACAGGTAGTCCATCAACTCCTTGGGGTCCAGGTTCTCCGGGATTACCCTCCTGACCGAATTCTCCAGTCATACCAGCATCACCAAACTCCCCTGCTGGTCCAGGGGGTCCCGGTGGAGAGTTTACATTGGTGCACTCACAGGCGCCATGATCACCTAAATGAACACACCAGTGAGTCCACAAATTATACTGCAATTATTATCAGGTGGAATTAAAATGAGCAGCAGGCAACACTGTCCTGTGGGCAAGAAGGCATGAGAGTCATTCCATATGTAACCACACACATTCAGATAAAATGAAAAAAAAAAAAAAAATCTCATATATATTATTGAATAAAAACATTTTTCCCTACAGTCTTCCAACATTTTTAGAATTGTGGTTATATATATAGATTTTTTTCCAAGTTTAGCTTTATACATCTATCAATGCAGTCTTGAATGTTTTGAAAGCAACTTTTTTTGCACTAGTAACATCTACAAATATCCACCTGTTCTGATGTTGACTGTGCAGTCTTGACAGAACACCTGCTATACAGAACATGTCTACTGTACCTCCTGGGCCTTTGATGCCTGCTTTGCCGGGCCGTCCTCTCCCACCTGGAGCTCCTTTGAAATACTCTGACCCTGAAACACAGAAATACAGGTCAGTAAGCAGACACTTTAGAAAAACTAAGAAATTAAACATTCAAACAAGAAACTCTAATGCCAAGTGATTAAAATATTAAATTAAATTATGGATACGCATGCTCATTGTCTAACTTAGTGTTTCTCAGAGGGGGGGGTCGAGCCCCTCACAGGGTGTTGGGACAGAGTTAGTGGGCTTTGGGAAGGAGATAGCTGAGAGGGGGGGTCCTGAGGCCCAAATGGAGGGTGTTAGTCAGTGTTATTCAATGCAATGTATAAGTATCCACATCAGAAGAAACTTTGTTTGGAGTGCTGCTTGTGCTGCCACTTTCCCACCACCAGCATATTATCTTCTGCACCCTCCGACCCACCCACCCCACTGTTCTGCATTGAGGCCTGTTGTGTTACTTACTTGCTGCACTGCTTCTCACCCCCTCCCCTTACAAATTCTTTAGAAGGGGTGATAGATGTCTGGGAGCATCAAGGAGGATAATGTTGAGATGATTTTTTTTGGGGGGGGGGGCAGGAGTCTCATGATGATTTAAGGGGGCGTTTGTACAGAAAAGGTTGAGAACTACTCATCTAACTGCTCACTCACATGTTCCTTTAGGCCCTGGTGGACCCATGGACCCTGGGCGTCCATCAATGCCTGGAGGTCCAGGGAAAAGGGCAGGCCGTCCAGGTTCCCCTTGGAGACCCTTCTCACCTTTGTCCCCTTTATATCCAAATGGACCAATGAAATCAAATACTAAAAGACACAAAATGAAACATGTGAAAGATATATTTAAGCAAACCTCTTAATCAGCTTTGAATTATGGACTACTCAATTAAAAGATTAACTTATCACATTCAGAAAAAGGAGAAAAATGGTCAAAAATCTCCCGCCTTGTTAGTTTTGTGTCGTTCATAAATTATATTTCCCTGTGTTAAGAATCAAAACTAAATATGGTGGCTACGTCTGTGTTAAAACTGAAAACTAACTGAAGAAAAGTATGCATATCATCCAAACAGCAGTTTGTTACAGAGGCAACTATTATAATTTGCATTGATACTGTTGTTGATACTGTTGAAACTGCATTATCCTAATTTACACATCCTAACTTTCTGCTCAACAAACAACACTAATAATACCATCTTATAATTATGACTATTCCTACTATTTACTAGTAAAGTGAGTACAGTGAATCTTTGTTTTTAGTTTACAAACCATGTTGTTGTGAGTCATAGGAAGGACGTCCTGGAGGTCCGGGGGGGCCTTGGTCGCCTATCGGACCCCTCTCTCCTTTTGGACCCTGTTCTCCAGGAAGGCCGGGAGGACCAGCTTATCAAAGGTGAGAAGGAGTAGAAGGAACATCAGTGCAACAGATAGCTTCTGCTCAAACATCATTGACACTGTTATTGTTATAATTCACTGCAGTTTATTTCAAAAATGCAATAGAAATAAACAAAAATAATCCTACAGTAGGGCTACAAATGAAACAGATTTCAAGAAAATATGAAAACTTGTAACATAGGATGACTTGATTTGCATATTTGAAAAGGAATGGGAGGAAGTGTAAACTTATTTAATCCCACCCCTTCTCTAACAACAGTCAATTGTTTAGTTATCAGTATGCTGCTGTATGAAAAATATATTCCTTTGAATCCCATAGAATATTTTTAAGTGCAATTGTAATTTTTCATAAAAATGCACATACATATTTACCTACAAACCAATACAGACATATAAAACAATTCTACAGGTTCTCCCACCTTTGTACCATCGTCAATATATTTTAGCATTTATTATATTTTTGTTGAATACTACACTTATTCATTGTGACCGTTAGACACAATGAAGAAAAACAGTGTAAATACAGTCCTGTTCTCTGTACTTTAAGTGTTTTCATTTGTTTAGGATGACATCACCTGGTCTACCTCAGGCTTCCTCATGATGTTACCACAGGATCAGAATCTCAGAACACTTGCTTTTTTTTGCAAATACATGTCAAAGTGGCCTGTTATGACTTCCCCACAGGGTTTCATTTCATCTCAGCCAACATTTTTTGTGAGAGTACTTGATGATTTTTATCATGAACAGAGTGAAATCCTTTTTTATTAGCTGATCATTTGTGTGTTTTTTTCTATTATTATTCAAGGTACCTGATGGAGACCAAAGCCAAAAGGATCCGGATGAAATCAGCTCTCCAGCTTCACCTCTCTCTCCCTGAAACACACTTGAGGTCAGTTCAGTATTCACCAGATGCAGTTTCATGTGTCATTATAACTCAATGTGATCACATTCTGGACATTCCCACATGACTTCAAAATCACCACTTTGCTTTCTGTCTTTATACTTGGTTCCTTCACTGTGTCATTTCTCACATCTCTTTTTGGTTGGATTCACAGTGACAATTTTAATACTGTGACTCCTGTGACATTGAGGACTAGCCTAACAACAACAAACACCATGTCCTTGGAATTACTGATAATATCTGATATCAATGCCTGTGTTTTCATCTGGTCTCTGTGGGTAAACACTAAAGTGATTTGATATCGACCATTCAGCTGTTATTTGACACTAGGCCTCTATGATATTCAGTTCAGTAGTAAACACATCTACTTGGTGGGAAAGAACACTGAAAGAGGAACTAAATAAAAGTAACTGGGTTTTATACAGACATAATATAAATCATATCAGAGGTGGGGGTCAATCTCAAATCTGCATAGATCAAGAAGGTCACAAGTCTTAACCTTTAACTCTCAAATAAATCAAGTAAGTCAAGTTCAGTTCCTGATAAAAGCCAAACAATACAAGTCAAGTCAGTTCATGTCAAACAATTCACAAGTTATATGAAGTTTTACCTATAGGTCAGATGTAATCGTTTCTGTGTGTTAGTTCACACAAACCAAAATTAAATGAAAGTTAAACAAACTTACCAGTAGCCTCAAACATATACATCACTGGCTGTAGTGGAATACATTTAACTTCTGTACTGAGGGGGCATTGTAGAGTATAATCAACACTATGACTCGTGACACTTTTACTAACATTTGGCCTTTTGTACTTTGCACATGACCTATGTTTAATGAGATACATTTTGGAATAGAGTATTCTTACTTGTAGTGGAACATCATCCCAGTATATATTAATGCTTTTACTGAAGCAACTGATGCTGAACTGATGAAGACATCTGCCATCACTGCTGTCTTTACTATTACATCAAACCATGAAAACATATTACAGCTACATCAGAGGTTTTAGTCATGAACAACTGACCTCTCAGTCTGTTTCTGAGCAGGATGACTTGTCTGCTTTAAGTCAAAGTCAAGTCAAGTCAGGTGAAAATGAAGTCTAAATCAAGTCGAGTCATCAGTGTGACTTGATTAAATCTGAAATCCTAAAAATATGTACATGCATCCTTTAAATGAATGTCAGGAGTGACAGATTTTGAGTTCAGAAAAGTGCAATCTAACCCTTTAGGTGTCAGAGTTAAACAAAAAAATATATTCTGATATCAAGAATTTGAAAAGCTGTAGCTTGAAAGTGGTTAGAGATAAATGCATACTGTAAATGCAAAAAATATTGAGTATGACCCAAAGTTTCTCATCTAATTTGCATATTGTGATGACACAGTGGCCATATTGGAATGTGTGATTTTTATTTTTTTTTGTAAAACTGAAAATTGAGCGTATTTACATTGACATTTTTGTCATCTTATCCTCAATGAACGCACAGATGTCATGAGTTGATAAAGATGAGATGTGACATCCTTCCAGTTTTTTTCAACACAATCCTTGATTTGTACATGAAAATACCTGTAACGTATGAATTTTGTTTGCACATGTTATGGATCTCAGATCACAGTCAGTTAGAATCTCACCTTTGGACCAACTCCACCTACTGGACCTATTTCACCAATTTCGCCCTGAAAGACAGATCACTCTGGTAAAAAAGGAAGTTCAGTCTGAGGATCAGAAGTGTTATATTCTTTAACCTTTTACACATGCATACCCTTGGTCCAGGAATCCCATCTGCACCTGATGAACCCTAGTACAGCACAAAACAATTACTATAAAAACTGACAGAGAGAAATGTCTGAACAAAATGTGTAGAAATGTGACTTTGCTGACCCGTGGTCCAGGAAATCCCATTACACCAGTTTCTCCTTTGTTGTCAGCCTGAAAAGAAAGAAATAAACAAAAATTCACACTAGAGTGAGAGACACATGCATGAGAGATTTTATTGACCTGTCATCATTAGTAATGACATACCGAATCTCCTCTAAGTCCTTTCAGACCCTTCTCTCCAGGAGGTCCCTGAAATTATGAAAGAAGGACATTTTATGATCCATGTGTAAGAATTTGTGAAAGTCATATTTAGTCTCTGAGTGTCATTAAAGCATGGTGAAGAATAAAGGTGAAATAATTTGCAGACCGATGGTGCATCCTCTGGCTGAATTTGTTGGTGAGTGGAGTTTCCTGGATATCCTGGTGGTCCAGTGTCTCCCTGTGGTGAAAATAGGAAGTGCAGCAAAAAATGAGAAGATCACTGAATCGGAAACTTATTTTAGTTTGGAAATTTTCATTTTTTTTTTTTTTTCTAATTTACTTTTTACAGCTTGGGTATTCCTCTCAGTTTAGCTTCAGTTTATTTTGTAAGTTATTTGTTTTAGTTCAGTTTCTATTTTTATTCTAATCTTAATTTTTCCCATATCATGACAAAAGCATTGATTTATTAGAATCTGAATAAGATGGAATGAAAAAACATCATGCAAAGCCATAAAAACTAAGCTGACTTCACATGTGTTTCTATTATCCAACCATTCACTGTTTTTAGTCTTTTAGCTTTACTCTTATTTTTATTTAACTATAACAGTACAGAAAGCTCAAACAGAAGTAGAGCACATAATTTGTGACCTAAATGAATTCAAGCAGCAACAGCATCATCTTTGTTTTTAAGTATTTGCCTTGCAGCAGTGCAAGTAGGCCTGACTAACAGATGTCAGCATTGCATCTGATGAACATGATCACTCACAGTGTCTCCTTTAACTCCTTTAAGCACTCTGGTCATCGTGCCCTGTGCAGAAAAAATAGAACAAGTTAGATCTAAAAATTCAACTTACTTGCAGACATGATTCTAAGCACAGGAGAAGATGTGGTTTTTTGTTGTTGTTGTTGTTTTATTTTTAATTCTGTAACACAAATAGACAATAAATATATTTTTTGACATATAGATTGGTTGACTTACTTTTGGTCCTGGGGGACCTGGAGGCCCTGGGGGACCCTGTGATAAGATACAAGCAGAGGAAGCACTAGGACATTACTTCATAAAGTATTCTTCTCCAAATCTCATATAAACTCACAGATTCTTCACACATTTACCTTTGGTCCATGAACACCTATGGTACCAGGCCATCCTGGTCTTCCACGAGGTCCCTGAATAAAATCAAGAATGTAAAAACGATTACAACTGAGGAAAATAATTCTTAGTTAACATATACTGAATAATCAGAATCACGATACTATAGCTTTTGGAGATATGTGGTTTTCACTGGACTTGAAAGGGAAGAAAAATAGTAATCTCAAAAGTAACTAAAGCTGTCAGATCAATGTAATGGAATAAAAAGTACAGGATTGAGCTCTAAGATGTTGTGGAGACGAATGTAAAGTTGTATAACATGGAAACACGTCAAGTCCAAGTGAATCTAAATTTCTATTCTTGAGTAAATGTGTTTAAGTAAATTCCACCACTGCAATCTGATCATAAATACAATATCTATTTAAAATACAGTGGTCATCAAGTTAAACTGAATATCTTACAAATATTCCATTGGACCCTGGTTGTCCTGGATCTCCCTGTGGATGGAAGGGAAAAAAATCATTTTAGTGGATGATATCAACTCCATAGCAGCAGCCAGTCAAACACGCAGTCTTATAAAGCTGAAGCTCTTCTTTGTGTTATCCTCACCCTGAAACGCTCCATGTAAACACTCATCTCCAGTGAGTCTCCTTTCTCACCCTTCCTACCCGGTCGTCCCTAAAAGAGAAAAGACAAATGAAGAAATTCACTCAGGAAAATGACATTCTAGTGCATTATATATCATGTATTGGATTGATGGGTAACTTACAGGAAAACCAGGGGAGCCACTGTATCCTGGTTGTCCTGACAGCCCTGATTCTCCCTGTGTCCCGTTACACCCGTCTGCACCCGGCCTCCCCCTGGGTCCAGCCTGTCCTGGGTGGCCCTGTAATGGAAAGCATACATAACTAAACTTAAACAACTCCATAAGCAGAATCAATATAGAGACAATGAGCATGGAGTTTGTACTGGATTTAAGCACACACTGATTGGACTTACAGGAATCCCATCATTTCCAGAAAATCCAGGAACACCCGTCATTCCCTGTGAAACATCGTAAAGCACTCATTAAACAACAAACAGTGGCCAGAGTCAGGATTTACAGCACTTAGAAAAAATATGATATATAGTATAAAATACGCTAAAAATATTAAATGATATTTTACCACATTTCCTTTCGGGCCAATAATTCCGCTTCGACCACGGTCACCTTTCTGCCCCTTGGGCCCTTGTATTCCTGGGTCTCCTGGTCTCCCTGGAGGCCCCTGGTGGCCCTGTGGACCGATACGCCCAGGGTGACCCTGAGAACAAAAAAAAAAAAAAAGAGATGATCACTTTAAGATCAGTGGGAAAAAACACTGTCAGGTGCTGCACATTAGATCAGACTGTAAAATGCATATATAAGTATCATAAAACTTACACCAACTTGCATAAGAAATGTAAAAATATGTAGCAAACATAACATATTAGGATTACTATTGTTATATAATTATTATAATTAAATTTTGGTCACATTTTCAGCTAAAATATTCTTTTGCTGTTTAATATAAAACAAATATTTATCTTTATAATTGTTGCCGAGATTCTACTTGTGACTAATATGATTTATAAAATGTTTTTGGCAAATGTATATATGTATAGATTGATTTAAGGCTACAAATATCCATCTGTTTTTTTCAGCCTTAACAGTTGAAAGAAATAATAATTTGATATTAATCATGATTTATCAATTTCGACTGATGTGAACACTTTCATCACAACATTTTTTTTTACCATATTGTATATTATAGATACAGATTCATTTTGCAATAGTTCAATTTTTGCTACAACTGTAACACAAGGGGGAGACACAAACCAGTTTTTTAATAAAACCTCCAAGTGCATCAATATTTCGACCTCTTTACACCCATCTACTGGTCAAAGTATTTACAGATGTCTGTAAACTGAGAAAATGAAAAACTGCCAGACTGAAATGGATCTGACAGAACCTGCTGAAACATGAAAATAATACCTAAAGAGGAAGCTTCATTCCTGAATTTTGATCCCTTTTCTCACCTTTTCAGGAGGAATGAGGACACACAGTGTGAGATGTCTAAACACACATTTATGCAAATAGATTTATATATAAATTATACATTTCTGTCTTTTCGATTGGAGTAGGTACAAAAGAAAATCTGCCTGGAAACAGTTTAGAACCTACAGTGACGTATCTGCTCTGGTCTGTAATAACTGATAAGACCCTATTTATCTCACACGCAACTCAAAGACCCTCTTAGGCATGCACAGACACACATATGATGTTTTTTCAAGATACAGAATGCCTCGTAGAGTAAAAAGGAGATTAAGTGAAGGTAAGTGAAGCCAGACTTCTCCTTTGGCTGAGGAAAATGTTAAGACTTTTCAAAGAGAGTGGATTGTGATTGTTCACTAATTGAAACCTGCAGACAGTGCCCTAATCTGTAAGCTAAATATAATCCTTTGACCATGATACTGAAGGTGGTGAGAGAAAAAAGACAGGGTGAAAGGAAAGGAAAGGAAAGGAAAGGAAAGGAAAGGAAAGGAAAGGAAAGGAAAGGAAAGGAAAGGAAAGGAAA
>JAPTYQ010000015.1:16489087-16499828 GCA_029814465.1 Ostorhinchus cyanosoma | reverse complement strand
GCAAGGTGGTCCAGAATAGATCCCATTAAATTTTGGTGAATGTAGGTCAAAGGTCAAGGTCACCAAAAATGTGTTTTGGTAATGATAAGTGACGGGACAAATCAGGTAAAAGGTTTGAGAGGGGCGGGGTTTGTTGTGCCTGGAACCACCTGTTTTTATTGATTTTATTACTTTTAACTTTTTTTTTTCTATTATTATTTAGAGCATTGTTGTAGTTCTATGTATTTATTTATTGTTTTTTAGTCGTTCTTTTAATTGTTTTATTGTTTTTATGATGTGCAGCATTTTGGAAACATTCTTGTTGTCTTGTTAATGTGACATAGAAATAAAGTGGATTGAAACAGGAGAATTAACTTAAATGTAGGAGGACACCACAGGAAACCTAGAACAGGGAAACTCAACACAAATCCTTCAAAGTTCTCACACCACAGATACATTTTAGGATTCTAATATGTGATGTTAGAGACAGAAAGGTGAGGTGATAGTTGGCCACTGAACATTCAATTAATCTTCAACCTTGAGCCCATTTGTTGTGCTTTTATAATGTGCTCATCACACCATGTTTTGTCCAAAAGGATGGCCAATGGTTAATGAAAACCTTGACATGATTAGCCTAAACTGACAATATCACCGTAACCTCACATTCAAAATAACTCCCGGTGAAACTCCCTCATAATAAACCACCATTCAGGCATGTGGGTGGTTGATTTGTGTGTTTGTCTGCGGTCAAAGTGAGTCACTGTGGTTTGGTCTTCTCATTTGCCGTATAAAGAAGGTTTACCACCAGACATAACCACTTCCTAACACTTCCTTTAATAGTCAGACATCCAAAATCAACAGAGAATCGCAGGCACAAGGACAGGATGATGACAAGACTAAAGCATGAGACAAATGTAGACAAAACCAGTGGGAGTCAAATTATAAATACATATGCACGGGGACTGTGCCAATTTTGGAGAAAAAAAAACTAATAAGTCGGTAACACCCAGAAACCAAGAAAACAGAAGGATCATGGGAGAATTTATAGTACTTTAGATCAATCGACAACCTACATAAATATAACATAGTAAAAACATAAAGCATAAACCCCAGGTGGCTTTTACAAAATCTGTGAAGAAGAAGACAAGTTGAATATCCAGTTAAGGTCAGAAGTTTACTACGGTAAAGGCAAATCTGTACACTTTAATTCCATACATATTACGTCTGCCTGAGAGTTATTTTGACAATGTGAAAATATCGACAACTTTCTGGTACATTCCCAAAGGTCAAAAGTTGGAACTGAGTTGAGTTTTATTACATTTAGTTAATGTGCATATGAACTTCTGACCTAAACTGTACGGTATTTTTTTTTTTTTTTAATTACTGCAGAGTAGCAAGAAATTTGTAAAATACAAAGATCTTTGATGGAGAAAATGTACCGTGCAACCTCTAACTCATCAAATTAAGCCACAAAATGGAAATTAGGAAAAGGCCAAGATGTCAACACAGCTGTACATTCGACTTTTTTCTAGAGTAAAAAGTCCAATAATCCTTGATGATTAAAAGCATAAAACATTACAACACTGGGAACTTTAAGGAAAGCTGAGGGACTTTCCCATTTCCATCAAAATTATTTCTCACGAAGCCGCCATTTTCTTGTCTTACTTCCCCCAACTCGCTACAATTATAGTATAATATTTCTGTGTTGCCGTTGTTTGGACGTTCAGTCATTCGCAGATCAGCCTTGATGTCAAATACTGACGGAAATCACTCTGAACCTGAGGTGAAAGACATGACATGCTGCTTCTGTGGGATGGTCTCTCAGTTTTCACACATGAAACGACACAGTGGAGCGTAAACAGTGTTTAAGTGAGACCCCGCTGTGTCCGAGGGATCAGATGAACAGAGATCATAAAGTATCACAGGTCAGGAGGAGCGTTTGATGTGAGACTGGTGGTGACATGGTTTAGGTCATCCGTTAGGGACGACAACACACAAACTGAAGAGAAAGACGTTCAATATAACTGCTGTGATAGTGGTCATGACACATTTAATGAGTGCTAGAGTCTGTAACCGAACCCCACTACAAGGGACGCTGTTGCCCTAAGTGGATGATGTGTGGGCTGTTTTTCAGAAGTTGATGCTCATCTTTAATAAAGGGTCTGACCTTGGTCTGGAGGAATGTCTGTTCTTCAGTTTAGAGGGTTTTCATTCCATTCTACAACTGCTATTCTGTTCAAGTGTCTCTTCAAGGAAGAAGCTACTGCCAAAAAAAGCTTCATAGACATGATAAAACTAACTTAAAGACTCTAAATCTTTGCTACTTTAAATCTCAAATAGTGGAAGAAAAATAAAATCTTGAGTCGAAATGAGACCTTACTTGGAAGCAATGGAAGCAAGAAATGGCACCAATGACTGTATTTTATCTACACATTCAGGTCTGGAAAGTTCCCTGCTTCCAAATGTACAATAAAAACATTGTGAATGTCCATAATGTTTGTCAGAGGGTGCACATGTTCTCAGTCTTTCTCAAAAGCTTCATATAGAACAGTTGGAGAGAGCCACTTCACCATTGGATTGTGTTTTTTGGATATTTGACTGATCTGTTCCAGAGTGAGGGGTGAGAAGATAGGCAGATGAGGTAATTACCCATCATGCCTAGTGCCTACAGTACAAGCCTGTGGGGGCAGTGTTATGTCCTGGGGTTGGTTCAGTTGGTAAAGTCGAATTTCAGCAACATGATGTGTCCAAAAAATGATGGAAATAAATGTTGTGACATTGTGTAATGCTTATAGAAACAACTCGACAGTGAATGTTTGCCATTAAACCTAAAGATTGAATATTAGAGCATGGGACTTTTTTTTTTTTTGACCAGGCTGCATATGTTATTAAGATACAAGTAAAACGTATGTTCTTTCCTGCAAAAAGGCAAACATTTGGAAGTGCTTTTACTGTGAATGCAAAGAAAATAAACCCTTAAGACAAAATACAAAGGTACATGGAACAAAATGATCACAATATGAAAATATATCAAGGTTATGATGATTATAGGTGCATTGTGCTTCAGCTTTCTTTAACCCAAAAAGACCCAAACAGCCACCGATGATCAAAACCATCTACTGATCGAAAATGATTAATCCCTATTCATCCATTAATCCTATCAATACATAGAAATAATTGGTGTAAAATACAATTCGTCATGTTTTCATGGTCATCAGATATGACCCATTTGGACGTTCAGAGGCTCCGTAGTAAATGTGGAAACACCGTCATCTTCTGCAACACTGATTCACCAGTAAAACCCCTGGAGTTTGAGAAATAAAAGTGGACGGAGACTTTATCTTCATTTAATGATAGATTTAACAGCAAAAGTCACTTATTCTTCAGTTTTCTGTTTTGATATAATAACGCTCAACTTTAATCTGAGCTTTTCTGAACATCTACATGATCAATTAATTAAATATAGGAAAATACCTGATGTTCAGTGAAAAAAATGCAAAATACAGAGGTTAATGTCAAAATAAATTAGGATAAATTTCTTAAGAAAGGTGAAATATAGAGAAAAAATCATTTGGGAACTGACACAAAAATACCACTGGGTCTTTATGAATTAAGATAAAAAATAAATAAAATAAAATAAAACAAAATAAAATAAAATAAAACAATACAAAAAACAAAACAAAACGAAACGAAACGAAACGAAATGAAATGAAATGAAATGAAATGAAATAAAATAAAATAAAATGGCATTATCTAAGAATCGGACTTTTCTATGTAATTGTAAAAATGCTTTGACAAGTTTGACTCTTCTAGTGTGTGTTCGTGTGTGTGCATGACCCTACGTATCAGAGCATCTGTCATGGTTATGATTTAAGGAGCCAACAGCTGCCCTTTTTCACGCTAATGATGTAAATGTCGAGGAGAAAGTGCAAACTCGTTGAATTAGAACCACCTGGCCGCTTTCAACACGGCGTACTGAGACGGGTTACTGTATGAGCACGACACATCTGTGATGGCGCGCACTGTGTGATAGGGATTGATGCATATCTGCACAATACGTCAATGTCAGAGTGGGAGCGATTCTAATGGGTGTGTTTTCTACTCCCTTTGCCAGCTGAGAATCATCTCAATACAAGTACGAAAAATAAAACACATGTGAATCGGAAGATGCTAAAAGTATTTGGGCAATTCTGGTCATAGTACATTTTTTTTCCTACATACAATAAAGATATGATAAAATATGATTACAATGTTTTTATGTGTCAGTTGATAATGCTGCTAGTTTGAAGAGCGAATAGTAATTAGGGATGTTCAATAAAAGAACATATATTTTTGCTATTTGGAAGTATGGACTTCTCCGCTTAGGTCAGTATCCCCATGACCCAGACCTGAACATACAAAGATTAGGAAAAGGATGGATAGATGATAACAGTTTAAAGCAGGAGAAAACAAATACCACAGTAATCAGCTGACATCATCCCTTCACCCACTGAAGTTTTCACAATAAAAAACCATTATCCATGTCTGAAATCACTTTCCTGTAAACACAGGGTGATTGTTGACCCATAAGTCAAAGTAATGAAGGCTAAATTAACCGATCTGAATCACTGAACATTAAACTTATTGTAAACAGACAGAGGGACACATGAGTTTTATCTTTTAAACTTCATATTATTTTCCATTGAGTAGCGTAATATTAACTATCAGCGACTATCGCTTCAAACTCCTGCCAATGCTGATACTATGAAAAGGAAAACAGCCTATTGGCATACATCTTGATTGGAAAGAAAAAAAAAAGATTTGAAACCAAAAATAATCATCTGATTCCCTCAGCTTTGACCCAAAAATCAGCCTGAAGCAATTCAACAAATTGGTACTGACTGATATGGATATTTTTATCATGATTACATTTTAGCTCGAATGGTAAACAAGGCCATGTCTATAAAAAATAAGGATATTTGTCTAAAGGGTATTTTACTCCACAGTTCTGCCCACAAAACCATCATTTTACAAAATATCAGTTCAAAAACCACTACAAACCAGCCAGGCTTTAAACTGTGGAGCATTAAATTCTGCATACAGGAGACATAAAGGCTTTAATCTGTCATGAAGTTCAGCAGCTTAAGTTACTCAGTGGCTGTTATATTTGTGCATTTAAAATATACATACATACTATTTAGAGTTCACTACAACACCTATAAATGTTTCTGCCTCCCAAATGTGTCCATACTCCATCTACTGCAGGTAAAACAGTGACACTATCTATATGACCTATATTTGATGTTTCAGATGCAGGTTCATCACACACAATAATAGACTTGTATGTATTTTGGTGCAACACAACTGATACATAACCTGTTCATTTTGTCCCACAGATGCACATAAACCAGAGTTTTTAAACTTCACTGTAGAGTTTACTCAGTTTTTATGATGTAAAACAATATTTCCATGTAGACAAATGGCCCAAAAAAAAAAAAAAAACATTTTTGCTAAATACCCATGAGTGTAGACGGGACATCATTCTGGTGTTTCAAACTCCAACAAAAACAGCCGAGAACAGAAACGCTTTTATCACAATCCAGTTCTTAGATCATTTCATCAGCTATTATTCAACTGCACATTAAATATGATATTACATCTTGGTCTTCCAGTATAATAAAAGTTGGCTGGATGCCGTGTAGTAACACTCATCACTTGCTCACTGTGCAAAAGCTGGAGATTAATGATTTCACCACAACACAGATTGTTTTCAGCGTCTCTGATTCATCTCTGATTCTAGGACAATAAAGGAAGGAATTTGGTTTATAGGACGTTTTGGTTCTGTGGAATAAGAATAAGAAGAAAGAGTCCAAAAAGACCCCTGTGACTGTGAGTGGGATGATACAAACATAAAACCACAAACGTCTGTGTGCGCCTACACTCAGGCTGCAAAGAACTGAAAGCCAGAGCTGTTGAAAAAACATGCTGGTCATTGTTACTGTCTGCT
The DNA here is from genome assembly GCA_029814465.1 of Ostorhinchus cyanosoma. Classification (NCBI taxonomy): domain Eukaryota; kingdom Metazoa; phylum Chordata; class Actinopteri; order Kurtiformes; family Apogonidae; genus Ostorhinchus; species Ostorhinchus cyanosoma. The sequence goes on along the minus strand of JAPTYQ010000015.1, from coordinate 16,493,863 downwards.
TGTGTGACTCATATCCAAGTTGTAGGGAACATTCCCGTCACAATAAATTCAGGAAAATCAAGTCTGCAGTAGAACAAAAGTGTCAGACTACCAGACCTGTTTCCAAAATCCTTTTCCTAGTATTTCATTTTTATCATATACCAATTGTTCTTTTTTATTTTGTCTGTTTCTTATTGTGACCATTCAACCTAAACGGCTTAAAAAGTAGGGTAGCATGTCAGAAGAGGTGAGTTTATGTTTTCAGCACAGCTTTGTCTTCCGGCTATAGTCCAACACTGAATTGAAGCAAATAATCAGATTTCAACTTTTCCAAACAAACAGAAACACACAAACGCATACAGAAAACGGAAAGACAAAACATCAAACATAACTGTGTTTGTGCTGGCGTGGTCTTAATAACTGAGGCATGTCTTGATATAACACTAGACGTCCCAAAGGCCTCCATTAAGGTGATAAGGGAAATTCTGGTGCAGGCCGTAATGAGTGTCAAAGAGTTTTTTCAACCTCTCCGTGACACGGTTTCTTTACTGCTAATAACACTTCCTGATAGTTTAAGTGCTACAGTGTGCACGCTCATAAAACACACTGAAGACAAATACATTTACACACATCAAGTCCAAAGGAAATGGGAAATGAGTGGGTGACGAAGGAGTTACAAACTCAGGCCAAAGACTTGTGACAAATAAGAGAGATGAAGTATGATCATGGGAACAGCTGTGAGAATTAAAGCATGGAGTGATTTCTCATGTGGATGTGCAACAGCTGTAAAAACTAATCCAAACTGCTGAAAAATATCAAGAGATCTTCAGAAAATAAGTGAGGAACATAAGACGGAGTCTTTTGGGAAGTGTTAAATGATTCCACAAAGACATGCTACATGTCAAAATACTTTATATGTACCCGATGCTAAGAGATGATGTGTCTGATCTGTCAGAAAACTACATGTATTATATGTAGATGATGACAGGACTCACCTCACACACAAGTGGTGCCAGGCACAACAAACCCCGCCCCTCGCATATATTTCACCCATTATAAGATAATGGGAAGATTTTAAAGTTAATGAAAAGTTTTTACTTTGACCCACTGTTCCCAAAATATAATGATATTCCTTCTAGGTCTCTAGTGATCTATAAACCAAATTTGGTATGAATTCAACCAATAGTTTTGCTGCTACAGACATTTGAAATTTCACCCATTGTAAGTAAACTGGGGGGAAAAAAAAGATTTCAAAAATGTATAAAAAATTGTAGCTGTGACATACTTTTCCCAAAGTGTAGTGACATCTATTCTGGTTCACTGGCAATCTGTAAAGTCAGTTTGGTACGAATCCAACCAATAGTTTTGCTGCTACAGACATTTGAAATTCCGCTCATTATAAATAAATGGAAAAAAAAAAAAGATTTAAAAAATTTCTAAAAAATACAAACTTTGACCTACTTTTGCCAAAATGTATTGAACTCTATTCTGAGTTACTGCTAATCTATAAACCCAAATTTGGTATGAATTTAATCTATAGTTTTGTTGCCAGAGTGTCAACAACAAACAAACCAAACCAAAAACAATACCCGTTGCCTCCCCTTCAGGGGGCGGGGTAATAAGTTGAAATGGATGCACAGCCCAATAGAACCACAAACTATACATAATGTACATTTCATGATAATGTCTGGGTGAATAATTCAAATATCATTCTTGTATCATTATTATTAGTAGTAAGATTATTTGTCCAAAACATAACAGTACACATGTTATATTTATGGTCATTCAGATGTAGTATACATAGAGTAGTACCAATAATCTTAAACTGATATGGTGCACAAAACACATAGCAAATGACACACAGGAGCAAAGAGACACGTCTGCCTTTTTATCAACTCTCTACTTCATATTAGATCTGCTTCCACAACGTTTTCAAGCCAATTTCAAGTCAACTTTTGCTCCAAAAGAGGTGTTTTTCCATGTGGAGTGAATAAACTACAGTGTGTGAGGCAGTGACACAGGCTACGTTACACATGGCTAACAGAGGAGAAGAGGTAGACATTTTTATAGACTGTGGATTTAAGCTACTGTTAAGCATCTGAAATGACTGACATTTCACAAAGCTGAGAGAAAGCTAAGGAAACAGCTGATCAGTCCAAGTTACATGTTCACAAAGCTGAAGCTGAAAGTGAAGCTGAATTTGACCATTTCCATAAACCTTATTTTAAAACTCATGCTGAGAAAATTTGCATAGAAATAGGTATCTGAACCAAGGTGACTCCTCTGTTGGACTTTAACTAAAGCAGGGAGAGAAAGGAGAGGGATCTGCAGAACCAGAGGGCAGGACATGACTTTGAAGGAGACCATGAACTGGAGCTCAGGGACCTGGAAGAAGCAGGGCAGAGCAGAAACCCCCACCGCGCTCCTCTGGCAGGGCTCCAGTGTCAACACATCTCTGGTTTCTGCCCCAGTCCTGACACAGCTGGACCTTCCCTCTCCTCAACTGGCCTCAGGTCACGAGACTAAACTCTGTTTCCCAGTGGGCCACACTTCTAATCAGTATTTACTGCTAAGTTACAGAGGGGTGGGATCAGGGGATCATTTCTGTCGGGGACCTCAGCGCTAAAAGGCCAACCTGTCAGAGTCTGTGATGTTGAAACCCCACGTCACCCCCACTAATCAGATGATCAATTACATCCAGATGGGAGGATCCATTCATCAATGACATGGAGCGCTAAGTTTCTTGAGAACCATGAAATTAAAACATGAGAACTATATAAAAACGATACAATACAAAGTATGTTTGCACAATATGGGAAGTTTGACACACAACTGACAGAAGAGCTCATTATAAATATAAATAATTTGTATTGTAGAGTCTTTCAGGATTACAAAAAAGTTAAAACTATAAATAAAAAAAGGGGTTTGCAGTTTACGGAGTACTTTACAGGTTTGTTTTGTGGTTCTGCAGTAACAAAATGATGACAAATAAAATGATGGATAATATAAAAAGAGAACAGACAAAATAGTAAAATGCACAGATTCAACACATGAACAATATACAGTAGCAAAAAAAAAAACCCATGCTTTTAAACAGAGACATGCTGATCACTTTATCCCCCTGAATTACAATATATGCTGGGGGGATAAATGTAAGAACTCAACTCTTGTGTCTCCCTCTACTTTACTTCACTCTGGGAAATGAATATTCACAAAACAGTACTAAAAAAATCACCATACATCAATATTTTTTTCCCTTTTTTTCATTTTCAGATTTTTAACCTTTAAATACCAGTTTGAATACATGAGATCACTGTTATTTATGAATAAAAACGCAAACCATGTGCCTTCCATCTTTTTACTATAATAAATAATACATATCAAAACATTTTTTATCATTTTATGGCAGTTTTTTTTGCATGTAAATGTTTGGCTCAAGGGTTCTCAGAAGGTGTGAGAAGAGTCAGACCTTTATAATAGACCTGTGAGAGTTACTGACAATAGATATATCGTTTTTTAACGTTCAAAACGGAACATTCTTGCAGAAATTCATGTCATACGCTGTAATGATCAGCAAATAAAAAAGGAAAAATGACAACAATGGCCCTAAGTTATATTATGCATTTATTTATCTCAACAGGGATAATGCACAATATACCTTAACCTTAAGTATTAAAGTCAAAATGAAAGTAAAAACTATAGTGAACTCCATGATAATAAAGGCTTCTCTGGTGCCAGTAGTTTATTGTATGACGAATATGGACATTTTACATCTTACTAATACGGTCAGACCTGGTTTAGGTTTGTACTGTATGTGTTCAAACACGAGAGCGAAAGATGGTGAGGCAGTCCACGACTAGATGACGTAAATACTTTTTTTTTTTTTTCCAACTTCATGCCACTTAAGAGGGAAAAAACCTGGACACGGTCATGTTATCACAAAGTGTGCATTTAATTTTGTTAACAATTTTCCCATGACAGGAAATAATTCAGTCTAATCAATTATACCACAGCTGGGATGGAAATGAATGTGTATGTCTTCAGTCCAGTGAATGCTCATGTTTCTTGATGATCATAGTTGGGTCATTTCAGGGGGGGCTATATTACATACCACTCATCTTTATATGAGCGGGTCACCCCCCAAAAAGAAAAACAATTAAATAAAACCCCTAATAAATCTAATTTAAATGACTGGCTCTAAAAATGTGGTCACTAAGTAGGCACCTGTTAAACCAGACAGACAGAAAGCCCCGGGTCATTTTGTGAGAAAGAAGCAGATATGTTCTGTCTAAACACAGCTGAAACAATCCTTCCATCTGAGCTCACCGAGAAGAACCGTCTCGACTGAGAAGAGACAGACGAGCAGAGACGCACGTGGAGGAAGTGGACGCGAAGGGGAGGGGAGGGCGAGGGGAGGGGAGGGGGGTTAATAGGGGTAAATGTGAGGGAGATGAGCGTATGAGGGGAAGAATGAGAGAGGAAGAATAGAAAGGGATCATCTGCCAAGTGTCCCATCTAGAGATAGATGGAGAGAGAGCGAGGGGACAGAAGATATGGGAGATAGAGACCGGGGGCAGAATGAGGCTATAAAAGGAAGTGAGGGATGGAAAGACTGAGGCCTGGGAGGACCAAGGTTTTGGAATTCTTTCAACGAAGCCTGATGGGACCCCTGCGTCCCACCATTAATCACTGTGAGATGCAGTAAGGGTAAAGGACATGGGCGTACACACACACACACACACACACACACACACACACACACACACACACACACACACACACACACACACACACACA
>JAPTYQ010000015.1:16457919-16475975 GCA_029814465.1 Ostorhinchus cyanosoma | reverse complement strand
GTTTAGTTATTTTTTGCCAGACTATATGTAACCATTTTATACACTTTTACATTCTACTCCACTAGAGGCAAATGCACGTTATATTCCATTATTTGTCTGGGCTGTAGTTACTTTTTAGATTACAACTGAAATCCACCAAAAACCATGTATCTCCAAATGCACTGATTTTGAGAGATTGTAATTACCTGAACAATTGTGTTTTCCTCCGTGGCTACTTCTTAAGCTAAATTAAAAAAAAAAAAAAAAAAGTCCTGGAAATGATAGAAAATACATTATCTTAAAGCTGAAAGCAGGATTAAAATGAACTAGTTAATATGGGCTGAACCTTAAACATGTTTCAGCATCAAATTAATTGAACAATAATATGAAACCAAAAACATGACAAAAAAATTGTAAAACATTGACATGGACTATTTTATTGCACAGTGATTGTTTACATTTTTTATATTTTAAGTGGATTTTGTTGATACTTTCATACTTTAACTTAAGAAAATGTTCTGAATGTGCATCTTCTACTGGAGTATCTTCATTTTTCTATCACTGCTCATCAATCAATCAGGACAGAAGTGGAAATTTTAGAACAAACCTATTTAAATAGTTACTGTTCTGCATGTTTATAGGTGTTTTTTCACTGTGCTGTTCAGTCTTAAAGTTAAAGTGGGGACTTATGTTTCTGACTCGAGAGAGGAAATCCAGGTGACGGAGAAGAAACATTGACATACAGCATTCACTGTGGTAGATATGGGGAAAAAAAGCTGGTAAATATTTAGTATTCTTGCACAACAGAGTCTTGTGTGATGTTTCAGAGGAAATTTACACCTCACAAGGGAGCCATGATGTTATTGTGTGGGAGTGTCTCCATTTTCCGGGGTGTTTAAGGATATATTTCTAGATGTGATGGATTGTGGCTGTGAGCTGTCACCATTTAAATACCAACAAAAATGTAGTTTTCAAGGCTTATACATCCATCCACTGTCAGTACTGGTTGATACTGTAGCAGAGTGGCTTTGACATGTCCTTTTCCAGATGGGCATTATCTACTTTCATTAGTTGTGAATGTAAGTCATCTCCCTTTTCAAGGATCAGACAACATCCGGTTAAACTAAGCAGCTGAAGCAACTTTTATCTATTGCCTGTTAGATTTAGAAACACATACACGAGACAGACAAAAGACATCTGGAATAGAACAACCCCATGAGAGGAGAGGGGAGGAGAGAGAGGTGTGTATTTGGCTGGACATCCTCCTGTCAATGATCAGATGACACCAGAGAAAGTGGAGTGATTTAACATTCAGGATTTATTTGCATATTTTCTATCCACTGATGGAAGTTCATAACAGGAAGTTTATAAACATGTCAGGAACGCAGATTTCCCCATCCATCAAATGCAATATTAAAAGTCTATTATTGCACAGATAATCCTTCTTGTAGTGATGCATTTTAGCCAAAGAGTCATTTTATATTAAATATTGGTATTGGCATCAGCCTAGTATTTTACAATCCATGCATGCCTTCTATCCTTCTAAATGAAGATAGATCTAATCATATGCATTCATGAAACACAGAACAGCATCAATCTCTACCATTGGTGAATAATTCTATCAAACTAATTCCAGTCAGGTAGGCCGATATGGGCTGATAACGGTGTTTCACAGATAAAAAGAACAACTTCTTTATTTTGTATAAAAATGAATAATCTCTCATGACCAGTTTTCACAAGCACACCTCATGTGGTCTGGAAACTGAGTGAGGAGGATAGTGTGAATTTACAGGAAATTATGACACTGAAAGGTCAGAGGTGACACGTTAATATAACTTACCAAAATAAAAGCTCGTCGAAATTCAAAAGTGTAATCACATAAAAGTAATAAAAAATATAAATGAGCAGATTTGTTGAAATGTAAAACTTACAGCTACACATCGGTTTCATATCCACCAATCAGATTTGGCGATTCAACTAATGAATCCTAACCTAATGTATTTATTTGCTTATTGTTTGTGTAATCTGCATCAATCTGCTATAAGGAATCAGTGTTTTGTCTAATGCTAACTCAAGGAACAGTGTTGGTGTGTTTACATTTCATTGTCTTCATATACACAGGAAGGTGACGTTGGCTGCGTATCAGAGCCTCCTTCAGAGTCTCCTCCTCTCCTTGTTTAGGCTCCTTCACAATCAGTGAGGCTAAAGTAAGGTCAGAAAGGAAAATAAAGTATAAACATCATTCTTAACTTTGTGATAACCTTAAGTCTGGACAGCATAACAAACTGTCAGGTTGGTATTTGTGAGGGGCCAGCACAATATAATTCAAGCATCAGTAGTAATTCAAGCCTCAGATAGTAACGAATACAATCAAAAGTAACATTCAGTTTTTAAGAAAGTAAAAATACTAACCAACAAGCTGTGCCAGGCACAACAAACCCCGCCCCTCACACATATTGTAGCTTATTTTGGCATGGATCCAGCTGATGTCATCATGTCTATACGTGTGATGATGTCAGCATATCAATTGCCTCTATATATGTGCCAAGTTTGAAGGAAATTGAAACAAAATTGATGTTTTTATAGACATTTTCAAACTTCATAAAAAAATTTAACTCTGTCCTACTTTTCCCAAAATGTAATCACATCTATTCTGGGTCACTGGCAATCTATAAACCTAATTTGGTATGAATTCAACCAATACGTAGTTTTGCTCCTACAGACTTGTGAAATTTTGCCCATTATAAGCACCGGTAAATGGGAAAAAAAATGTCAAAATTCATTTAAAAATTTGACCATTGACCTACTTTTCCCAGAATGTAATCAGATCTACTGTATTCTAGGTCACTGGGAATCTATAAACCCAATTTGCTATCAATCATTTTGCGGCTATTGTGCTAACAAACAAAGCAAACCAAAAACAATACCAGTGCTGGGGTAATAATGGGCAAATTTGTCCTCACCCTGACTCCAGTTTTTTCTGTTCATCATTTAAACCTTAATCAATTTCCCTCCTGTTTATAAAACATATCAACAGAATGGACCTTTTCTCTCATGGCGGTCATTTAATCTAGCCAGTATGAGTCATGTGTAATTCCTAGAGGAGAAGGAGGAGGTGGATGGGCAGATTAGTGGATTCCTGGAGTGAGAGTTTGTGTGTGGGATGTTGGATGGAAGGATTGAAAAAGGCGGTTCAGTAGCTGGCGGGAAAGGCAAGACTCCAAGCAAGTCCAGTGCCAGTTTCCCACTCTCAGCCTGGCTGCTATGTTCCAGGGAAGGGTGAACTCCAGGGAGAGTTAACCCAACTGCTAAATGGAGGAAGCAGCAGTAATGACAGTTCATCCTCCTACAGCTTGAGGAATGTGTGTGTATTGTCTATTGAGAGCTGAAAAACACGACGGAGACTTGATCCGCTGGACCTCCTACCCAAAGTGCTGACAAGGGTGCTTGTAATTTGGTCTAGTCCTGATCCTGTAGATTGACCTCCCCCGGTATCCCTCCCACCGAGACAACAGCTGACCGTGTCACTGAAACTGGCCACCATCCATGCAATGCACCCTGGGTAGGCAAACCTGTGTGACCCCTGTCCTCAGTGCTGTAAAAATGCCTACATTTGGAAGAGGTGCGATTGTGTTTGCGATTCTTTATTTTCACAGGCACCTCTGGGTGGCAAAGATAATACTTTCCTGACCTTGATAGTCAAGTGGTGTGGCAGGTATGTCCCACTTTCTGCCTGTGTGTGTTCCCAAGTCTGCAAGAAAGTAGAGGATTAAATAGTGGTTGAGCAGGGTAAAGCTCTTTTCAATTCCCTGTGGTCCAAGTATCACTCTAAAGGCATTTCATTCAGACTTATCACAGCTGCACCCCAGATCTGGCACATAAAACATGTCCTTTGTCCCACGATAACTTTGTGCACATTCACTACCTCATGGTCGGCGCTAACAGAATGTATTATCCTTCAGATTGGTTTCCTCCCTAAGGTGGATTGTTATGGTGAATGTGAAATTTAGCCATTTAACTGTGAAATTGGTGAGTCATAAATGTCATTTGTGGTTTGGAAAAGGATGGTGTAATGGATACGTCTGTCTGACAAGGAGGTGGGAGGTGGGGACTGATGGAGGGAGGGGGAAATGGGGAACGGAGGAGCCCCAGAAGAAGAGGAATGTCGACTGGAGCCAGAGAAGATGCCCCGTAGAAAATCTGTTAGTCTCGCTCTCTGGACCTTGACCTACACTTCCACCAACGACTGCCAATTTGCCTGAAAGAGGATAATAAAGACAGTACTGATGGTGTCATTAGATTTATGACTTTGTTGGTTTTTTTTATATTGCTCTGAAGTGAAAAGTGAAGTTTTGTCCACCTTTACCTTCAGCTGTCCTCTGTCAGTTTTTGGCTTTGCTTACAAAGGACAGGTGCAAGACTTGTTTTTGTCCATTTTAAAAAGAAAATATAGTGTTAGTTCATGGTTTACTTGGTACTCGGGGGTTTACTGTTATTACAACCCTCTGTGATTATATTGTGTGTCTGTGTTTGTGTTACATTACAGGACAGTGTCATTCTGAGTCTGGGTGTGTCTGTGTTATGGGGAAATACATCTGTTCTCCAGTTACTTATGGGGACTGAGGGGAGAAAATGCAGAATCTCATAGCGTACATGATAACATTTTGCAATAATACGTACTATAAAGGTTAGTTATGGTTTGGATAAGCTTGGATTTGGGTATGCTGTGGTTGTGCAATGATGGAAACATAACTATCTTTGTATGATGCATTTAAGAATTTGGAAAATGCATGGAATTTAGATTTGTCTTTTACCTAAAATCTATTGCTGATGCTGTTTTAATCTTAGAGATAGACACTGCATGTTCCTATCAGAAAGGGAAATATTTGCATTCCACATAGCCAAGTAAGAGAGAAGTTTATATATTTATATAGAAAATCTGAAGTTAAAGGGTATATTTTTAATCCACTTTTTATATTTTTGCATTTGAAGCACACCTCTTGATCCTCTAATACAAACACACATATGGATCTAACCAGTACCGTTTGTGTTTTGTCCCTCTATATTTACTTATTTGTACATTCAGACTTCATGTGCTTGTTGAATTATTAATCTGGTCAATAAACTGTCCAAAGTGAATCTTTTAAATGGCTTCTCTGCCTTTTGTTTTGTTTTTTTTGTTTTTTTTGTTTTTTTTACTTTTGTAGGAGACAGTTTGTTCACATGAATATTCATCCAACCCAAATAAAGATCAAATCAGTACTGGACTAATTGGTTAGTTGTTCTACTCTACTGAACTAAAGGACTGGCTGTTCTTGAGCTGATAGTCATCATCGAATCAGACAGAGTTGTTGTAGTTTGGCAAATTATAGAATAACATTGGCAACAGATTTGTTTGTGTAAATACTTAAAATAACCCAACTGGTCACTGAGGTTTGAACATAATCCATCCCAGCACATGAATGAAGCTTGACTCTTACAAGGTTTTGATGTTATGTGTATATTCCGTAACCATTAGCAGCATGGTCAGTGGTCTGTGAGAATTTCAGCTCATTAGTTGAGACATTATGTTGTGAGTTAAATTTGGATGCAGGTTAACTATCCTATTTACCTTCTAGATTCCTTGTTTTATGCACTGGTGTGGTTGCTGGGAAAGTTCAGGCTACTGTTTATTTGGTGTTGTTTTAATGGAGTGATGATGAGGTGACCAGAGCCAGGTCAGATATGAGCCTTGAACCTTTTTTTTTTTTTTTTATGTTAAATGACTTCAGACACTGGAGGCGTGATGAATAAATATCACTAAAACACAAAATACTGTCAGTGTTTTGCACAAGTACAATTCATACCTATGGCAATGCACATTTGCACTTGTACATCAAACCGATTTGTGTCATGTCATTTTCAGATGTAGGTCACTCACATAAATCCTCCCATTTTTTCAAAATATATAGTGTCATATGTTATTTTCCCCCTTTTGGTTGGATTTAATCATTTGATTACTGTATGGATATTACCTGATGGGAGAACAGGACAGGCGTTATACACAAACCAACACTGATACACAACCTGAAACATTAACAAACAACATTAATAAACTTATGTTACGGTTGGATTTATATCCTCTTTGTGCAGTACCAGGTAAAGAGCTGCACACTGCTTCCAGTAGTTTATTAATATGATGAGAAGCTGAATCATAGAAGTTGATCACTATCTGATAGCCCCACCTGTTTGGAAATGGACTCCAAACCTTGTCCTCCAATATACTCTGCCCCATACAAGAAGATTTTCACATGAACCTCTTATGTCAAATTCAGCTCATAAAACACTCATAACTTAAAAAACCTGTGAATTACCTGCATGAACAATGATAGATGTCAGCAGCTGTGTGAAACTGAAGGTCAAAACATCATCTATCCATAGATTTTCTGAGCTGCTTTGTTGTTATGAGGGTCATGGGGGGGGGGCATATTCTATACCAGCTACCAATGTGCAAAGGGGTGGTGGGGTGGTGGTGGGGGGGGGCAGCCTAGACCTGTCACCAATTCATCACAAGGCTGACGTATACAGATGAACAACCATTCCCTCCCACATGTACACCTATTGCGACTGTTGAACAAATAGCCTATGAAGTGGAAGTGTTTGGATATTAGGAGGAAGCAGGAGAACCCATGCAGACTCAAGCAGAACGTACAAACTCCACCTCATCTGCCACTGGAATCAAACATCCATACTGTGAGGGGACGCTAATAACCACTGCACCTCTGTGGTGAAAACAACATCCAAAATATGAAAAAATGGCAAATGTGGCAAGTTCTTCCAAATCACTCATATGTGATATATTATGTTTCCCATATTTCACCTTGTGGCTAAAATTGACATAAAAATCTATTTGCTCCTTGACCTGGTGAGTGATTTGCTGCATTTATTACCCCGCCCCCTGAAGGGGAGGCAAGGGGTATTGTTTTTGGTTCTGTTTGTTTGTTTGTTAACACTCTAGCAGCAAAACTATTGGTTGAATTCATACCAAATTGGATTTATAGACTGTCAGTGACCTAGAATAGATGTGGTTAGATTTTGGGAAAAGTAGCTCAAAGTTTTAATTTTTATGAATTTTTAAAGTCTTTTTTTTCTCCCCTTTACTTACAATTGGTGAAATTTCAAATGTCTATAAAAACATCAATGTTATTTCAATTTACTTCAAACTTGGTACATATATAGAGGCACTTGATATGCTGACGTTGGCGCACACATAGACATGATGACATCAGCTGGATCGATGCCAAAATAAGATACAATGCATGCGAGGGGCGGGGCTTGTTGTGCCTAGAACCACTTGTTCATTCTTTAGTCGTTGTTAACCCTTTATAGGACACTCATAGAAATACTCTGAATTTCAGCGTGTAATTGGAAGACCTAACAAGACTTAATTATTATTGTTTTTATTTTTTTTTCTACATTTATCATTGTTATATAGAAACTCAAGGTCAATGAAGTTACTATATCTGGTTCCTTACCTGTAAGTGACAAAAAAAAACAAAACAATACAAGAAGCAGATATAAAAACTACAAGAAAAACACATGTGAGATGAAAGGAACATGTATTTTAGGACTGTTGCTGTCACTGTCTTGTAATGTATGTAAAAATGACCAAATATAGTCACTTGTCCAATAAAGGGTTAAAAGTGAAATTCTTACTCTCTAGTATTTGTAATCAGTGTGAAGATACTCATGGTAAAAACAGCACTTTGGAAAAATATATAGATGTGGAAATTAATAGATAAAAATGCAAAGTCTATCAACAATCCTGATGAGCTTCATAAAACTGTTGGATAAAACAGTCTGTGTTAGTTTTGCTGCTGCCATGAGGTTCCTACTGGTGCTAATAATGACACCTGTAGCTCATTTTACTGGTTAGAATCAGACATTCCTGTCCACAAACGTCATAGTTCCTTGTAACAAGAAAAGTTAAGTTGCCAGACAAATTAATTTTCATCTGACACATGAAGGAAAATGCCATAGCTTCTGCTTTTAGATGTCAAGCATACTTACTGTACCTTTTTTTAGAACGTCTCACAGATTCTTATCTCCCAAGAGATAAGTTGGTTTGTTTGGTAACAGAGAGGGTGTAGTCAGTGCTGAAAAACACAAGACCACATGATATTACAGATGAGATAGGCACATGCTTCATATTTGTTCCATTAAACATTATCTGATTAATGCTCCTGTTAAGATGTGGCCTGTGGCGCCTTTCGACAAGTCTAAGGTTTATGTGAATGGAGACATTTCTCATTCCTGTCAGCTGAACATGGCAGCGATGTCAGAAGTGGTTTTAACTCTGTCTCCTCTGGTTGAACAGACCTCAGCTTATTCCTGCTCATTCTTCTCATCTTAACTGATCTAAATTTACTCCATATTTCCATACTTGACATGGTGCTGGCCTGTTGTGGTGCTAAATTTATGAAGAAAGTTTGATAGAAATAACAGATCATGAATCGGATCTGGCTGTAATTCACCAGGCCTGAGATGCTTGTGTCCTTATTTCGATCCTTGAACCTTTTTCCTGGAAGAGCAGATGCTTTTTTCATCTCCTCCTCGGTTACTCTTTTATATTTCTGCTGGTGGTTTCTCTCTCTCAACTTGCTGTACAATGACAATTGTTCTAGGATGAAGATTTTCTTAACTGACTAGTTGATGCACATTTATGATCTAAGTTAATTATTCACTCAATAACATTACCACTGCATCACACTGGACACTAGTCCACTCACAAAGGGAGATGCACTTTAACATGAACAGAAGCATTAGTGACTACATATACATGTGCACTAGTGTTCAGTTTTATTTTATTATTATGTTTTAAGTTCAGTATTTTGTTCTATTTTTCTCTTATTCAGAGAAAGACACTTTTTTGAATAAGCTGCTTATATGACCGAAGAAGATGAATATATAGCAATTGAGAACAATGTTTATTTAAAGTTTTCCATTAGAGATGTTATAGAGTTATATAGTTATCATATCACTGTGTGAACTCAACCTCCTTCTTTTCTTCCCACAAACATCCTCTTGCCTTTTACAGAAGTCTTCAGGTGCATAAACCTGTTGACATCCTCTGTCATAAGTAGGTTTATTTGTTCCTCTGATTGGAAAGATAGGCTTTTCTTGGAACATCCATCTCTGCTGGAGATGATCTTTGTTTTTACTCCACTGACTGAAAAAAGGTGCCGTGGGTAAAATGTGCAAGTTAGAAGTATTCTATGAACAAGTGGTGCCAGGCACAGCAAACCCCGCCCCTCAGTCATATTGTTGCTTATTTTGGCATCGATCCAGCTGATGTCATCCTGTCTATACTTCTGCTGATGTCAGCATATCAATTGCCTCTATATATGTGCCAAGTTTGAAGTAAATTGAAACGAAATTGATGTTTTTATAGGCATTTAAAATTTCACCCATTATACGAAAATGGGAAAAAAAAAATGTAATTAAAAATTCATACTAAATTGGAACTTTGACCTACTTTTCCCAAAATGTCATCAGATCTATTCTGGGTCACTGGCAATCTATAAACCTAATATGGTATGAATTTTCTGCTAGAGCGTCAACAAACAAACAAACAAACCGAACCAAAAACAATACCTGTTGCCTCTCCTTTGGGGGTGGGGTAATAATATCTGCACAACCTACATTTCTGGATCAGAAAATGCTCATAATGGAAAAAGGCCTAATTTTGAATATCTAGGTGGAATATGCTGTTTATATGACACCTGAGAAATTCTGAATAATAGTGGAATATTAGTGTGTATTTGATTTCAACATACTCAGTGATTCTGACCATCTCACACTTACCAGTAAGGAGACTGAACCTTGTATTAATAATGGATTTATCTACAGTAAATCTAACATGCAGCAACTAACATAACATGTGTCCTAAGTTCCTACAGATACTTGAATAAGTCCAGTAGACCATATTGTTCTGATGCTACACCTTTAACTTTGGGCTACTTACATGCTTTATGTGATATTTGACGTTCCACTTCCTGTGAAGTTTTATCCTCCAACCATCTGACCAATGAAAACTTCTCACTGATTCTTCTTGATAACTTACTTTTTGTCATCTTTTAGGGAGTCGCCCTAAATAGTTCATTTTGTGACTTTAATTACTAAAGTAATGGAAGCTTTAATCAGATAAGTTTTAGCAGGAAGCAGTGGAAATACAAGATGTTTTTCACATCAGGAAAACCGGTATGATAACCTTTCAATGCATAGTTTAGACTAGTATAGATTAGACTGTCGACATTTTTAAGTGATTAGGGAGTGCATAAAGTATTTTATCTGATTGGAGCATCAATTAGGCCTCAGGGTGGTGTATGTTTCAGTTCCGTTCATATGTTCAAATGGTATAGTGACTTTATGGGGATTTAGCTGATAAGCATGAAATAAAGAACTGCTCTGTCTTATTAGCTATCAACTCAAGTGTCTAGTCTGATAGATGGGCCCTAAAAGGATTCATTATCGTCTAGTATTTTGCAGATTGGGAAGTGACAGACAGGGATAAAGGCCATTTTTCATTGGTTTTGGAAATCCCCGTCTCCCAGACACTTCAAATAAACCCACTGTGTTTGTGACGATGATGATAATTTTACGAGGGGATAATTTCCTCTTTTAGCAGCGACAACACCAACACATGTGCAACTTGTAGAGATTGGAAAGGCCTTTGTAAAGTAGGATGGGAATTAGAGCGTACATCCACACACTGCACACACTCTTCCTGTTCATGTGGCCCCAGATGGATGCATTATGTCACTCTATGGTGCAGGGTTCAGAATGCGGCTTTGTATAAGTTACTAACTCACATCCCAGATGCTTCCAGGTAATGTGTGTGTATGCAAGCTCTGAAAAAGAATGGAGGGTGTTGGCTTTCTATTTCAAATATTTTTTTATTGTTCTCTTTTTTATATTCTAAAGAAACAAGCAAATGAGTTAGTCATCATTAATTGACCTTTTATTTTCAATTTGGGTTTAATAATAATGAGGTTTTTTTATTAAGGTTTCCTTGTTTTATTTTGTTGTTTTTGTTTTGCTTCATTTTTAACAGTTTGTTACATTTAGTCTTTTTTGTGTTACAGCATATTTTTGTGGTTATCTGAGGATTTCCAGGGGTTAGCTTCTCTTTTTGGAATAGGGGGCTAAACAGTCTTCCTCACCTTTTCAATGTAAGCGAGGTTAGTCTTCTTGTAAGAACTTTTCCAACACATTTTTAGATTCTTGAGAAATTTCCCTTTGAGAAATGTTCCAATATCTTATCGCCTTCAAGTATCAGGCACTCTTACCTAAGACAGTCATATAAAAATTCGTATGTGAAGCCCAATTTTTACTTTTATTTCTATTAAAATAAAGTTTTACCCCTACTTTTCATCAGTTTCTGTTAACAATAATAACCCTAACAAGTCACAGAGGTCACTCCTTGTCCTCACGTGCAGACACTTTTCCCAGATACCAGAGCACTCTTGAGAGAGATGCAAAGTTGACCCAGCCCCTTCTTGTCTTTGTGAGCATAAAAGCCAAGGAAGAGGCCTTCCGCCTTAGAAAAAGAATGGCTTCCTAAATCCTACATCCTGTGGCACAGTGCTGCAAAGTCACAGAGGAACCACAGGCACAGCTGAAGTGGTCAGAGCTCACATGAACTGGACTGGCTTTTTCTCAGCGAAAACAAACATCTTAAAGTTATTGTTGCATTCACTTCCCCCTCTCTTTGCCATTCTTTCTGTTTCCACCACTGCCAGGCAATTTTCTCCCCCATTGCCTCAATACCAGATTTGTTAGGAAAGAAAATGTGCAAACTTTGCTCTAGATCATATCTCAGATTATGTTTCTATGCACAAGCATCCCAAACATGTGACTGCAAACACAGACAGGGGTGCAGAGACAGAAAGATGATGACTTGATATCTTTCTGTGTTAATACTTGAATCAGTTTTGTTTGTGTGGGATTTTGAGGAATGTTTTATTACTGTGTGGAACAATAACTGCTCAGATCCAAGATGTGTGGGCACGTGAACAGACCTCTGCACAAATCAAATATCCCATCTCACCCACTTTCACAGAAAACTGTACAGACAAATATCACAATTAACTAACCTGATTTCCTCTTGCAGAGTAAAATTTTCTTTGAGAGATGTCCTCTGTTTACAAAATAAGGAGCATGTTCTATCCGTGACACATGGGCAGGAGAGCAATCAGCTGTTTTTTCATGGACTGGTTTGTGCATTTGTGTGTTTGTGCAAAATTTTGAGCTGGAAAGTCCCTCCTTAGCCCAAAAGATAAGTGGGAGTCTGGCTTAATTTGTTAACAAGGTAACATTTCATCCACATGCCAATGCTAGTGCACACTCAACACACACTGAAACACAGAGGGAGAGTGTTATCAAGATGACCTTTATATTGAAAGTTCTGTTTGAACCTTTAAATCCTCTCTAATGGCCTCACAAGGGGTTGAAGGTCAACAGGATGAGTCTCTGAGGGTCAGAATAGGAGGCAGGAGGACTGACTGATTAGCAGAGGTCAGAGTCCTGGGATCTCCATCTGCAGTGATGGAGGAAATGTAGAAGAATGAGTGTGCTGTGGAATTTGATCAGATATATTACAAGTGCTTTGTGGTGTTTGGTGGCAGTTGTAATGAAAGCTTCAGGATACTGTTGAAAATACTGTATATAATGTTTCTATTGTAAGGGTTTGTCACACTGTCACACTTGTCCATCATCCTTTCACTTCTGTCCTTTTTCAGTTTGTAAGTAAGGAATTAAGAGAAAACAGATTTCAATACCAAGTTATTCCACTTGAACTTGGCTGGGTGATAAAATGATAATTGCACCATATGGACAAAAATATTGGAACACAACACAGACTTATAGGATTTCCCACTCTTGTTGATTTCAAAGATTATCAAGATAAAAATGTCCATATTTATTTCAAATCCCAGCTGAGGAAACCAGGCTACTTTTGGTTAAAATGAGTCTTTATTGTCAGAAATGTTGGAGTAGTACATTTAAAATTATTATGATTTAAAAAAATTCACATAGAGTAAAATAAAGTAAATGCAAACTCTGAAGCATTTCACAAAAAATACCTCAATTGACAAAAAAACAACAACTATGTAATGCAATGATATTTATCGCAATACAAATTATATTATTACATTTGACAACATGGTTTTGGGGCCCAGGCCCAATGAAACAGCTGGATTTCATGAGTCTCACTATTCTTGTTCACATCATTTGATAGTCGTTCAATATCCTTTACTGTTGTGGTGCTGGTATTATCACAACTGATGGTTTTTAGGGTGTGTTATGCATGCATTTTCAGGTAAAATGGACAGTGAATACTTTAATGCTTTGTTCTCTACTTCATTTATCTCAGGTTTATCTGGATGTTGAACAGTTTATTCTTCTAAGTAATGATAAAATGGTGTTTACTAAGTCTTTGCCATGTTTGTGTGTTTGCAGTATCATTATATGTGACATTTTCTTTTAACATCTAACATTTTTGGCCTTACTCGTGCTTGCAGTTGAAAATTGTAATGTTATAAGGCATAAACACAAGCGCACACAGACACACACACCCTTGTTACTGACCAGTGGGGCCTGAGAAATTCTCTAAAACAATTTTCCCATTTGCTGAGTTAATTTTGCACATGAGAATTCCTGAGTGCAGTGTAAAGATGCCTGATGATGTACTGATGCAGGGGCTGTACAATGTTCCTGCTTTATGTCATATGTGCTTTGACATGTTCAACAACTTGTGCAGTCCCAGTGGAAGAGCTGAGCTTTCTTCATAACTGGTTTTGTTTGGCTTCACAACACAATTAGAGTAAAACTATGCTCCTTGTTAGATCCCTGTGTTTGTTGATGTGCTGAAGTTAAGCAGCCTTTCAACTAAGACCAACAAGATGCTTTCAGACGCTGCCACTCACAGCTGCTTTTCTCTCCTGGTTTGTAATTTGATGACAGGCAACATTAACCTGGTCACGCTTAGTCATGTATGAATAGACTAGTTAGCGTGTTCATTTTCTTTGGTAGCTTGTGTGTGTGTTCCCATAAGCAGAGGCATTTGTCGATGTGTGTAACGTCTTTTAATCAGTCTTTCCCAGAGAAAATAAGGTCAGTGTAACAAGGCATGGTATGTTTTATGATTTCAGCGCCGCCATCCTGTCCGGTTCTCATTTAAATTTTTGTGTTTGCGTGAATTCCGTGTGCGTGTTTCTGCTTGCTCGTGTGCGGTTTTTTTTGTGCAGACATGGTTAATTTGAGCATGTGTGTTTGTGTGTGAGAACAGCGCTCTGCAGATGCATCTGCTTTTGATTACAGAAGCTCTGAATTATTTCTCTGGTGCAGATGAATACCTGATGCCTGCAGCCAGAACAGGGCATGTTTCCCATCAAGTAGGTCTCAGCGAAGAGGCACAACAGGACTCCTTAAGGAAAGGAAACACAAAACATAGCCATGTTTTATTGCAGCATGTTCGTGTAATGCACTTCGAGGTTAGACTCTGAGCTTTGGCCTTGGTTTCCCTTGAGTAGTAATGGTGGACTACTGTCTGTAAACCAAATGACACCTCCTCTCATTTGACAGTTTAAAGCTATCATTTTAATATTCATTTCAGCACTAGATTCCATTTATAATTTTAGTGCAATGCAACTGGTATTACAGTGTTTAGTAAATGTACCTCTTTTGGTCTCACTGGGTTTAATTCAAGGCTGTATTTTATCATCAATTACTCAAAGGTTAAATGGCATTTTGATACAATTATCTCATGCACTGAAAGTAAATAACATGACTAATGTTCACCGATAGAGCTCACAGGAGCAGTTAATATGAAAAATGGTGTTAGCTAAACCTGATATCTACCTTGGCTTAGAGAAAAATGCTGTTTGACATTACTCATTTGTGCACGTGCAGCTCACACACCTCACACAGATACAGACTCACGCTGTTTACAGAGCAAGTTGCACCAGGAGCCTTGTCTTCCAAGTATGGCAGTCAGACAGAAAATTCCCCTCCTCCACATCTATTCTCTCATCGCAGCCTCTTAGTACCAGAGAAGGCCAGGAATGTCAGAGCACCACAGTTCAACCTAGTACAGCCTGTGAAAACATATAGTCCTCCTCTGCTCATCCTTTATTATTTCTTTTTTTTCCTCAATATCTCTCCCGTATTAATGTGAGCAGCCAAAAAAAGGTTTACAGGGAAAGTATAGTTAGTCAGTAGCACCTTTGATCTTGACCATAAAGAAGAACCTCAAATATTTGAAGCTGGATCCACAATAAACCTGTAAAGAGATTCTGATCTCATAGTTTTCATGACATCGGGATCAGCTGAAAGTGGCTGCTTGACCACTAACTAGTGCAGGTGTGTGGATTTTTGCTTGTATATATGTTGCTTATGTTACCTTATAAATCACTGTATTATCTGTATGACACTGTAGTGCTTTACATTTTATAGGCCTGCTGCTAAGCAAGTGCCTTTTGTTATTTATGGGGTAAAATTATCCTAATTGTCTCCATCTGGAAGCCATAATCTGTGGTTTAAGGCTGTAAGTACGTCTTTATGGGGTGACTTACACAGGTTAAACATCTTTGAGCAATACTGTGTTAAATTTACTGTAACAGAGCGGGATCCTTTCTGGTGGCTAATAATGGAGGCCACTGCCTATATCAAAGGCCTCATTTACTTTGTATTGGAATAGAGGTTAACTGTAAGGGACACAGAAGCATGCAAGACTCACTTTTACACACACAAAAAACTGCCCTATAATCCGTCTTGTTATTTTAGTGGGACTCACACAATCCACAAAAGGACCCAGATGTTTGTGTGAGAGTTCATGGATATGTTGAATTTAACAATCTTGCGCAATGTTTACTGATGGGACTCACCAAAATTACATCGGATGTTATAAAGGACAATCAGATTAGCCAACTTTAACATTAACCAAACACTGAAAAACGTAAACACGAAACTAAGTGATGCAACACGTGCAGCAAACTGACATTGAAGTACACATAGCAGGTTAACCATGTGTATTCACTGTCAAAACAAGTGGCTCAGGAACTCAGTAAGATATAATTATGGAGCCATTTAGGTATCTCAAAGAGGTACGATATATTTTAATTTCTATAACATGCAATGTTATGAATACAGCCAGAAAAATCCACAGTGTATAGCATAGATGAGTAATAGTACAGCAAAAATACAGTCAAATCTTTACAGTAATGTTGTGTATATGTGTTAGAAGAACATGCATTGTTAGCAAAACCCAGGAAAACCATGTTAAAATGTGCCACTGACTTTAGCTGTCTGGTTTCCCTTTCAGTAAAGTGTATATCAATGTGGAAGGAAGGATCTGCTTTGCTTCTGCACAGCAGAGAAGATAAAATGAAAATTCTTCCAACAAAGATGCACTGAGTCTTTGATTTATGTACATCTGGACTAGAAAAAGAGCATCAAACTGAACACAGAATGAAATCATACAAACAAAAGTAGAGGTGATCTTTAATTTGACTCTCTTTGTGGAAAATGTACAAATGTATTTAAAGGAAGAATCACTGATATTGAATAAATTCTGTAAAGCTTCAAATCTGTGTCAGACCAGACCCTCCAGGCTTTGTGAGATACTTGTGCATGGTGGGAGGTTATGGCAGGAATGTACGGAAATGTAACGTGCAAAAGACAAGCCTGTGGATGACATTGACCAGATGTTTGTGTGATCTTCAGATTCTCTTAACATGACCGGAAAGACAGTGAAGCACCTACAGCTGTTGAAAATGCACAGTCAACATGGAGCAGTGAACGTTTCTGCCCCCATCTGGTCAAAACTGGAACTACAACAGTAGCTTGTACTCATTAAACCTGTCTGCAGCAAGACATTTCTGCATTTCTGTCCTCTGTAGGGGACAAAAGTTTCACAGTTTTACTTAAAAAATCCTCTCCATTGCAAAAGATATTCCATTTAAAAAAAAAAAAGTATCTGAAAAAATATTGCATTATAGAATTTCCAATCAAGACAATTGTTTAATGTAAAAAAAGCTAAAACTTTTACTTTCATGGGTCTCAGGAGGATATAATATGACAAGGCTGAAAAAGGTTAGGACACATATAAGTGATTTTGCCATGTTTGGGGATTGGCTGCAGTCTATGAGAAGTGGATTTGTCCACTTTGGCAAAGAGAGCACAGACAGTGAGTCATGCTGAAGGGTACACAGAGTGACTGTGCCCTGCAGGCTACAAAGAAAGACGGCTTCTGTGGAAGATCCAAGCCCACTTCGCAAAAAGTCTAAATACGGAAAAAAAAAATTTCCTCCTTCCTGCAATTGTTTATGAATTATGCACCTGTATGTTAAGATACATAGACTCTGATGAGAAATGTATGAGGAGGACATGGATTCATTGTGTTTGATAAAATATGATGGTGAATTGACGGAAAAATTAGGTAAAGATAATGTTTTCTCTGGAGTAATTTTCATGAAGAAATTAATTGGGTGACGCCACAACTAAAAGAACACTACCCTAAGTCATGCTGTGATACAAGTGATATTTTCTCATAATTATTTCATCATAAGGTAACAAAATGCATGTGAGAACCATCAGTTTTACAGGAAATATTGTGTACTACTATTGAAACTATAGATTTTTACAACACATGATTCTGTTTGTCACCCCTGGAATAAGAACTCCTCTTTTTCTCTTCATTTTTTTCCCTATGAAAGTTTTTTTCAGATAATTTCTTATTCAAACCTACACTCTAAGGCAGTGGTTTAAAGCTTTTTTGGCTCGTGACCCCATTTTAACATCACAAATTCATGGCGACTCCAGACATTGAAAACAGAGACTTTTTTTTTTTTTGCCAAAACTAATTTATTTTTGATCATGTAATAGTTTGCTCTACTATGTTGCAAATAATAGGCAACATTTAGTCTTTATAATCTATATTATTATGGACGGAGGCAGAAAAGTCAGGTGTAGATTACTGCACAAAGGGAGGATTAGATTTTCCTTGGTCAGGATATGTACAGTCAGTCCAGTTTGTATTT
>JAPTYQ010000015.1:16436206-16450122 GCA_029814465.1 Ostorhinchus cyanosoma | reverse complement strand
GATAGATAGATAGATAGATAGATAGATAGATAGATAGATAGATAGATAGATAGATAGATAGATAGATAGATAGTCATATTTGCGTGTCATCTGCCTTCCCAGTGCAACAGTCAGGCCTTTTATGGTTTATTCTTACAGCAGCAGTAGCCAAATGGACATGAGCAGATGTATGCGTTGTGTTCAATGGAGCTCAGCCAATCCACTGTGGTTTCAAAGCACTTCAGTGTTTTGAAAAGATCCTTTTCCAGATTCTCCCATGAGCTTCATTTCCACTGATTCACTTCCTCATTGCACAACAACAGACACCATAGTAACACTGTGATGGTCCCAGTGGTTCAAAGTGCAGGTATGTTGTGGTCAAAGTGATCCATCCCATTCTAACAGCTTCAGTTTGGTCCATTCCCTGTTTATTCATGACCATCACTCACGCTTCATCAGTGACTAAACTGTGGATCAACGTCTCCATCTAGTGGCAGAAAATGGAAACTACATTTAAGGAGAAGAATGCACTTAGACAACCTCAACCCTTATTAGGGTGAAGACCGTGAAGCACTCTGCTTTTATTATTTTCTACTAGATTGTTATATTTTTCTTTAGATTATTTATAAAATTTCTATTTTATTTTGTGTTTATACATTTATCTTTTTACACTGTTGAATCTCAACCTACTGCAGCCTGTTCTATCTCATTATCATTGTCATCATCTTATAGTTACATGACTTCATTTGTGTAGCAGTGACTGATAAATTACAATATTCTGTGAAATGATTAAAATGATAGCAAATATCACATTTTGACATCTACTACAAAATTATTACATTTCACCTTTTTTTCAAATTAAGTCTATAAATATGTTTCATAAAGTGGACATTAAATATCAGAAAATTAAGATGGACAAAATGTGTTTTATTATTTCCTACAAATAGATGTTTTTCTGACCTAGATGCACTGTATATTAACTTGGCAAACTTCAATCTTTCTCACCTTTTTTCTTTCACTGTCAATAACATTATCACAGCTTGCTTCAATTTGTATTTTTCCACTTAGATTTAACTGTTAAAGTTTGTTTCAATAGAGTTTATCCTGAATCCATCAAATATTGCTTTAGTATTAGGTGTATAAATATTATAGTGTTTGCAGATACAGTTGTTCCATCACAGTGCTATGGGATATATACTCAGATTTCCATTAAAATTAATTTGGTGTGTTTGTTTATTTATGGTTTCAATAAGAATGCGATGCCTTTTGTTTTCCAGGGTGAGGTTGGATTTCCTGGTCTTCAAGGTAACATGGGATTCCCAGGGATGCAGGGACCTGAGGGCCCCCCTGGACCAATGGGCTTCAAGGTAGATAAACAAAGCCAGTTTTTGTGGAAATCAACCTGCTGTTATATGAGAATGCAATAGATTATGTGACTTTTCCATCTTTCAAAAGTACTCCGAGTCATAATTGCTGTACAATAATAAATGGGATGTTGTGTTTCTTAGGGAGATTTAGGCGAGCCCGGGGCACCTGGACTGAAGGGAGTGCGAGTAAGTATGGGTTACCTTCAGCATATTGAATGTGTTTGGTCTGTTACTGCCTGTAGTGAATGTGTGTTTGGTTGAGACAGTAATGCTGATATTGTTGTGATTGTGTAGGGACCTCCTGGCCTGCCCGGTTTCCCAGGAAATCCAGGATTACCAGTGAGTCTATTTAATAAAATAATAAAATCCACTAAAAAAAGGTTAGTTACCATTCAGACAATATAGTTACAGGGTTTTTTTCTACATTTATCTTGAATCCTGTCTGTATGGCATAGAGTCATATGCGTTATGTTAATTTAGTTTTTTATTGTCATATATAGGGTATCAACGGAAATGATGGTCCACCAGGCGCACCAGGTATCCCAGGATGCAATGGGACTAAAGTAAGTCTAAACCTTTCAAAATCACAAAATTTTTAACAAGGTTGTTATTATCTCACTTTAATTGTGTTTGTTTTTCAGGGAGAAAGAGGCAGGGATGGCGCTCCTGGTTTTCCTGGGCTTCAAGGTCCTCCTGTAAGGAACTGAAACCTGCACATCTAACACTATTAATGACCAGCACACATGTCTGTAGTCTTTACATTTTTGTGAAACAGGTTTAAAATTGCATTAAGCTATCAAAATCAATGACAGTCTTACAACTTCTTATCAACTAACTGGGGCTTGAAAGGAGCTGTTTGGAAACAGAAAGCATAGAGGTTCACTTCTGGAGCCTTTTTGGCAACAGTTTTCAGTCCAGTGTAGCAGACATGTAGTTCTACCGCTTTGCACTGAGGTTACCGTTGATTGAGCAAATTAGTTTTTATCAATACATACAGATAAACAGATTAAAGACATAACACAAAATCGCTGTGCTTTTAGTCCAACATAGTGCAGAAGTAGGTTTGTTCCTGCACTATACTATTGTTGAAATATAACAATGTATTTCGTTAGCTTTGAGTTGAGCTCATTTTCATTTAAAGCAATGAACCCTGAAACAGCCTGGCTGGAAGAGAGCTGAATACTGGGAGAATACAACCACGGAAATACAGTACATGTTTACAAAAATTATACAATATGTTATGTGAAAAACATCCAAATGTGATTAAAAACAAGCTTTACTGATTGAAAAAGCAGAATGATCCAGTGAATGTGGTGCAGATCCTCTTCTTTATGTGAGCCACTAAAACCATATCCTAAGGTTTCTACATGACATAGCACTGACAGCACTCATTTAACTGTTTCATTTAGGGAAACTAAAGTTGTTTTGATTCCTAGTTTGATCAACTTTCTTTGTTGTGTGCAAAAATTAGCAAAAATGTACTTGATCAAATCAGTGGTAATATTAACTGTTGTCATGTGTCTATTGTTCCTCTTATCAGGGCATCGCAGGAATTCCTGGAATGAAGGTTAGTTGAAGTTTATGAAACTACTCTTACATGCATCTTTCAACATCACAATTGAACTATGTAGATTCAACCAACTGTATATAAACATATATTTAACTGATCTACGTGTTTACTGGTTTATTTCTGAATTGTTTCGTGCAGGGTGACCCTGGTGGTGTGATAGGAATTGTTCCGCTAAAAGGAGACAGAGGATTTCCCGGCACACCTGGATTACCTGTAGGTTGTGTATTTGTGTGCATGTTTATGTGCATGTGTGTCGAAAAAGGAGAAACAGGCACAAAGAATCAGTTTGATCATTTTTGTGTGAGTTCAAGTACTGGTTACACATATGTTTTTCTGTCTTAGGGATCATCCGGACCCCCTGGACCCTCCGGACCTCCTGGACCTCGTGGTTACCAAGGACCCAAAGTGAGTGACTGATCAGCTACGAGTCGCCGATTCATTTCAGATAACGTATTATTTATGAGTGTCTAAACAGGCTCAAGCACAACAGTAATACACATAAAAATAAAACTGAATTGGTATTACTAATCTTTTTTCTGTGTGTCACAGGGTGATCCTGGCCCCCCTGGCCCTCAAGGGGAGAAGGTAAGACAAATCCAAAATAAAACATGTAAATCTAAATTAGTTCACCCAGTTTTCCTAGACACTATTTTCCTCTTCCTCTCAGGGCGACAGGTTGGCCTTTGTGAGTGAGAAAGGTGATAAGGTGAGGACTTTGGATTTTTGCATGATTTCTGCTCACACTACACATGCAGTGAAATATAAGTAATGACTTTATATGATATCCTGATCATATCTGTTTTCCTGCAGGGTGAGCAAGGACTTCGTGGTCCACCTGGTCCCCCTGGGCCGTATACTGGACTGGAGGGTCCAGGAACCACGCATTATGTGCCTGGACCACCGGTACTCATCACACCTTATACTGAATATATGATAAGCCTGCATGTCTAAACACTTCACCTTTGTTGAATATTTGTTTACATGTATATGTGACTTGGATGTGTTTGATTTTTTTCTTCTTAAAGGGGAGCAGAGGACTTCCAGGAGAGAAAGGAGATAAAGTGAGCATTTGATTTCAAAGTCGATCTCTGTGACTTTCTTAACTCACACACAGACTGTTTATTACCTTCAACTTCCTGATTTCATTTGCAGGGCTTTTGCATTCCATATCAAGACGGTGTCAAAGGTGAAGCAGGTCCACCTGGACCAAGAGTAAGTGGCAAAAATATATGACCATAGGTTAGGAAAGATTAGGATAGAATAGAAAAATAAACTAAGAATATTAAGCAATTTAAGCAGATCCTTCTAAAAGGATTTAACCAAACAAACCTAAAGTAATATTTATAGAATGGTTTTGTGTCATTTAGTCAAAGTGAGTTTTTATGTTTTTTTTTCAGGGCAAACCTGGAAAAGATGGAGAAGATGGGCTCAAGGTAACATTATCTTCCTGCACTTTTCATTTACTCTTCTGTGTAAGTACTGTTTCTTTTTATATGATGAGATACAGTATTTCTTACTACTTTTCTCATACAGGGAGAAAAAGGCTTTCCTGGAGGTCCTGGATATGTTGGTTCTAAGGTAGCTAATAAATCTTATTTGGCACATTCAGACCTAGATATAAAATACTTCATATCTTCTTTTGGGTCTTCAGTTATCTGCAGGATTTTGGGGTCAATTTGACTAAATTGTTTATGTTGCTTCAGGGTGAAAAAGGAGAGAGAGGACCACCAGGATATGTAAGTGTTCAATCTCTCTGTTTTCTTTTTAAATGGTCTTCTTTTCATTGTTATCACCCTCCTTTTAGTTACAAACTGTAGTAGGTCTAAAAAAGTCCCAGCAGATGTCACTGTTGTCGTTCATTTAAACTGCATCATTGACTGCAAGGTATGATGTTACACATAAATTGTAACGTCTTCAACAGCAGTGTATTACAGAGTCTGAAAGAACTTGTCTAAAAAACAATCAAAACCTCTGAATGAGGTTTGTCTAAGTTAGCCTTAACAGGAGCTTTTATGTTTGCACAAAGTTTTATTCTAATAGCATCTAATGGAGCCTTAATTCAGTATTTTGAATTAACTGTATAATGTAGATGTCTGGGCTTCAACACTACTGGTATTAAACTCTAAAGATGTGGGCAGAGAGGATGCAGCAAAAAAGGGTACAAAGTTGCATCATGGGAAATTTAGAAGCCAAAATGTTTGCAGCTTGACACATACCATGGAATAAAACAGTACAACTGTAATTTTGATTTTGTCAGTATCGCAGAATATATATATATATATATATATATATATTTGTTCCTATCACATATAATTCTGACATTTCCACAATTTCAGGTTATTAAAGTGTAAGTAATGTTCTTGAATAATGTTATAAGAAGTGATGACAGATGCATCAACATGACCAAAATATTCCAGGTCATGCTTTGATTCCAGAAAATTCAAAATTCCCAATATCCCTATAATATAATTCCTAATATCCCTATATTTGACTGTGGAAAATGATAATTCCACTAATACTCCTGTTTACATGCAGCTGTGCACGCATGGATTAAAAATAAAGTATTTTCAGAGTGTTTCATTGGTAGCAGTTGCATCACTGTATGAACAGTGTGAGCATCCCCCATTTCAGTCCTTCAAATACTGTGTTGAAATGGTCCAATTATTGATATTTACACAAATCCAAAAATCTGGTGATGTACTCTTTCATAATGTTTAAAAGTAAGCGTTTCTGCTTTTGGACTTTTGTTTGCATAAATTATCTTTACTAGGGGGTTGTGTTGCACCTTGCATTAAAACCTGTTAGTTGTTGCCGTTTTGACCAGAACTCAATGGAAACTCCTTGGATAAATAAATGATAAATAAAAAAATGAATGCATTCAATGTAGGTTCAATTAGACTTCCTGAGATCAGAATTCTGTCAACATATCCCACATGCCTTAGAAAATGTAAAAATGTTCCATTAAAAAAAAACCTAATTCAGAATATGCAGTGTATATGACATCCATCAAATTTCGAATTATATATTCTGAATAATAATAACATATTAATATGCAGGTAAATGGACCCAGTGTAATACACTGTATGCCTAAGAAAATGCATACATTTTTATTTTTTGTAATAATATAATTTTAGGGTGATGGTGCTCCTGGTCCCCCTGGTCCTCCTGGTCTCACAGGATTAGTAGGAGAAAAAGGTACAGTAAAGCTATTATATGCAACTAAATCCCACATACAAATGCAGACACACACTCTGACATTTAAAGCACGATGGGCTCCTTTAGTCTCCTTGTTCTTCTTTTACAGGTTTTCCTGGTCCCCAGGGAGAGGCCGGTCCGCCAGGTATAAAAAAAAAAATAAGACCCTTCGATGTAACATCTAGTCTGAAGTGTCTCTGTTTTGTGCTTTTACTGTGAGTTCCTGTGTAAATTTTATTGTGTACTTGTGTACTTCAGGGCGACATATTGAAGGGCCTCGTGGAGAGAAGGGACTAAAGGGAGACATCGGTGAAAAAGGAGACAGGGGTGTTGAAGGAGAGTCTCTTGCTGGACCACCAGGACAACCTGGACTCGATGGACCACCTGGACCACCAGGACCTCCCAGTATGATTAATTTATGACAAATAAGAAGTCCTAATAGCTTACAGACAAATGCTAGTTGTCAAATGTTAAAAAAAACTCTTATGTGTTTTTGTGCTTATTTTATTGCCTTACAGTCGACCCCAATGAATGTGACGCTCAGAAAGGAAATCCTGGCCCGCCTGGACCTCCAGGGTTACAGGGAGAAGTGGGACAGAAAGGTAAGACTCCCGCACTACAGTTGTAGTTTTATAGTTTTGTACATTTAGCCCACATACAGTTACCAGGAACATCAATGATGTGATCTCCCAAGTAAAAATCTGTCTTTTATGTCCAGTGTTAGGCTGCCTTCTCCTTAATATCACATAAAAATACAATCATTTAAAATTTTTATATGCAGAAACATAGTCAAGGTAACAAAAAATGCAATGTTGCATATCTTGAGATATGAAAACAAGTTCATATACATTTTAAAACAACACCTTTTTAAACTAAAGTAAGAGTTCAGACATCAATATTTGGTGGAATATCCCTGGTTTTCAATCACAGCTTTCATCTGTCTTGGGAGGCTGTCTTTGACTTTGCTTTTGCTTTGTGCCATGTATATATTCAAGCAATTCAGCTGTATTTAATGGCTTGTACCTTCCATAATACTCCGGATCACATTCCAGCATTCTTCAATGAGATTCAGGTCTTTAAATTTCTTCCCCAGCTCTTAATTGGTTCCAATGTTTTGAACTGAGGTCTCTGCACTTGTTAACAGGTGACAAAGGAGATACCTGTCTTCTGTGTGAAAGTTCTGGGCCCCCTGGTTTACCAGGCCCCTTTGGTCCTAAAGGAGATCGAGGTGAGTGTGTAGTTATTTTCTCTGGTAACTCAACCTGTGACCAAGATGCTCAGCAAAATGTTGCTGTTGCTTTACTACTAATGTGGTCAGAAACCTGGAACTAAAATGACCCAATATTTACCAGAGTCCTGATGCTGAAGGAATATTATTGAATCTGTTATTCAGAATGTTCTGATTCAAATTTGTACTTCAGGACCTCCTGGCCATGTAGGCGGAAAAGGCGAAAAGGGTCAGGCTGGACTTCCTGGAAACCCTGGGAGACCTGTGAGTAGAATAAGGAAGAAGGGGAAAGTCTGGGAAAATGATCCGAACCCTGCTCTCTAATGCTACCCTTTATCTGTGTACAGGGTACTGGAGGTACACCTGGTTTAATGGGAGCCCCTGGAGCTGTTGGTGAACCAGGTGACATTTATGTAGCTCCTGGTCTAAAGGGAGACAAAGGCCAGTCAGGTCTTCCTGGTTCTCCAGGGAGACCAGGGTTTGATGGACTTCCAGGAAAAGATGGCCTCCCAGGTGTTCCTGGCCCCAAAGGCGAACCTGTAAGTGTGTGCTCTTTGTTTGGTTTTGAAAAACACGTTATCTGAAGCAAATGTTTTCATGTTTTTTTAATGTAATCTCAAGGGAGATCATTCTTAAATTTTTATCAATGTCTCTGATCTTTCCTTTAGGCCAAAGAAGGCATCAAGGGTGAGCGTGGACCAGATGGAGACCCTGGTCTTATTGGGTCTCCAGGAGAAAGGGGTCCCCCTGGAATTCCAGGATTTGGTCAACCTGGAGAACCTGGAGAAAAGGGCAGTCAGGGAAGACCAGGCATCCCTGGAGTTCCTGGGCCACCTGGTAGGCGCAGAGTTACTCACATATAATGACCTCAGAACAATCAAAGCTATATCCAGTGATAGAACCCGACAGTAAAACCAAATAAACGTTCATGTATGTTATCTGATCTTTTATCCAATATAACTTGTAGCAACTGCACCCTGAGAAAAAACATTTATTCAATTAAACAAATGTTTACAGCAATAAAATTGAAATGTCAGGGCGCGCATGAGAAACATATACATATAGTGTCCATTCATTGATAACATATACCTTCCATCCACTAGGTGCAAAAGGTGAGCCAGGTAAGAATGTATCCACTCCGGGTCCTCAGGGTGCACCTGGACCACGAGGAGAGCCTGGATTACCTGGACTTCAAGGTGAGCTTTCATTTATAGTCCACAGAAAAGCACAATTTGAAATATGCCTCTGTGGTGAGACTAGTTGAAACAATGAACTGGTTGCAGCAACTGAATATCATCATATAAGTAAGAAAAAAATATAAACATTAAAATGTGATCACTGGATAACTGCATATTGTTGAATGCAGGTGTCACAGGTCCAGCAGGAGATCAAGGGCTACCGGGTTTTCCTGGTCTGAAAGGAGACCAGGGATCCCCTGGGATTGGATTTCCAGGTCCAACTGGTCCTAAAGGTGAGTGTCTCTGTGTTGACCCTATTCCCCTTCCAGATGCATGTTTGACTCTGGATTCTTTAGAATGTAATGAGTGAAAATATAGAACACAAGGGTTCACTGAATGGTTTGATACAAATCAAAATGTTCTGAATCATATGCTGTGACCTTTACAGTCACCAGGTCTCAACCCAGATGAATGTTGATGGGAGATTTTGGACCAGCGTTTCAGACTGCGCTCTGTACAACCAAATTCAAATATCAATTAAGGGAATATCTTTTAAAGAGTTCAGAAACTTTTAGAACAAGTGGTTCTAGGCACAACAAACCCTGCCCCTCACACATATTGTAGCTTATTTTGGCATCAATCCAACTGATGTCATCATGTCTATGTGTGTGGTGATGTCAGTATATCAATTGCCTCTATATATGTGCCTAGTTTGAAGTAAATTGAAACAAAATTGATGTTTATATAGATATCTGAAATATTGGCCATTATAAGTAAATGGAAAAAAAAAGTTTAAAAAATTCTGAAAATATTTGAACTTTGACCTACTGTTCCCAAAATGTAATCAGATCTATTCTGGGTCACTGGCAATCTATAAACCCAATTTGGTATGAATTCAACCAAAGGTTTTGCTGCTAGAGTGTTAACCATGAAAGAAACAACGAAACAAACAAACCGAACCAAAAACAATACCCCTTGCCTCCCCTTTGGGGGGCAGGGTAATTATTGTCAGGAGATCTGAGGTTTTCTTGGCAGCACATGGTGACCACTGTTTTATTAGATCACTTGATGTTCTTTGTCCTTTAATATGTCATCTGACTATATGTATAGCCTTATGCTTTGTTTTCATGGGACTAGTAAAACTGTAAGACCTTGAGTTTACTCTTTATGTGAACATCCATGCCATATCATGACAGTAGCTCCTGAATTTTACCCAAAACACTTAGAAAACTTTAATTCAATGTTACAAACCAGGTTTCATTGCTCTCAACCCTGAAATATGTGGCTAAATTAATGCATGAATGAAAAAAAAAGTTGCAAATCATGCCACTTTACAATTGCAAGGGAATAATATTATCGCAGGACCTGGCAGATTGTACAGAATTACGATCACAGATGACCTTTGTAAGTATTACAAATCAACAAAGGTCCACATGTAGAACTAGTTCCATGCAAATGTAGAACTAGTTCCATGCAAATAGTAAACCAGACAGAATAAATCAGAGTAAAGATTTGTTTCCATTTTGTAGGAATCAGTGGAATTCCAGGAGCTCCAGGACTGCCAGGAGAGGCAGGAAAACCAGGACACGACGGTTTGACAGGAAATCCTGGTCCACCAGGGCAAAAAGTTTGTAATTTTTTTCCTCTGTGTAATGGTTAATAATTTGATCACATACATGTACAGTAGATGAAGATGTATGCTCGCCCTCTCAAAGTGACTCAATGAAAGTTTAACATTTGTTGTTGTTTTTTTTCCCCATTTTCAGTACCTCAGAATATACTTTTTTATATCGTCAGAGGATTCAGGTCATCTTCCATGTTTCTCCAAAATTACCAAACAAATGCTACCTCAAGACAAGGCCTCCATTTTATATGTTCTTGCAGCCACCATGGAGAAGTGGTGTTCAGTTGGTTGTAATCTCCAACTTCACTGCTAGATGCCACTAAACTTCAGACATTGAACCTTTAACAAATGAAAAAATCTGTATTCCAACAAAAAGAAGTTAAGAGTTCCACAGCTGTTGATAGAGAACAATCTAGTCACACAAGCCCCATTAACATGACATGATTAACCTAGAGATTAGAACTATTAAAAACACTTCTGCATTTGTAACAATAAGTGGTTTTATTTATACATTTTAGGGTGAACCAGGACGGGGTCTGCCAGGTCCAAAAGGTTCACAGGGCTTTCAAGGAGTTACTGGTTTTCCTGGAGAGAAGGGTAGTATTGGACTTACTGGTGTTCCTGGGCACGAAGGCGACACAGGACTGCCAGGACCTCAGGGAATCAAAGGTACTGCCGGACATTGATAACCTTGTTTTGAAACTGGTTTCATTTAGTCTAGTTTGAGTCAAATGCTCCTCTGTCCACAACATAAAAAGCATTTACTCTCGTCTTTACAATTAGGTGATGTGGGACCCCCTGGTCCTCCTGGACAAGTAGGCTTACCAGGTAGTCCTGGAAAAGGTTCACCTGGAGCTCCTGGACCACAGGGACCACCTGGAGAGCCAGGTCCATATGGTAAGCACAAAATAAGTCATCCAAATATTTAAAGGATGTAATGCAAACTCTGCATTTCGTAAATTTGATCAATTGTCAGTGTGTGTTAGAGAATTAGTAAAAGTATGTTTTTGTGTGCACGTTGTATAGGCAGGAATGGTGAAAAAGGAGAAAAGGGTTTCCCAGGTCCCCCTGGTCTAGACATGCCAGGATTTCAGGGAGAGAAAGGAACACCTGGATTTCCAGGATTGCCAGGTACTAAAGGACTGCCAGGACCTCCAGGATTACCAGGAAGAGATGGGTCAATTGGTAACCAGGGTAAGAAATATCACTATTTCAAACTCAAAATCCTTGACTTTCTTATAAATATATTGTACATTAATGTCACTGTATCTGTGTGTTTTTCAGGTCCTAAAGGTGAGATGGGTGTCATGGGGACACCAGGGGTACCAGGGTTTCCTGGACCCCCTGGTGGCCGTGGAACAGCTGGTCTGAGAGGTAAGTAAGACTATTTGTCAAAACCATTCTCAACTTCATAGTTTTTCTCTAACTGCCTCACACCTTATATTTAAGATGTGTTGACCGTAACCTTTCCCACTCTACATGCTAGGTGACCCTGGTTTTACTGGACCAAGAGGAGACCTAGGAGAGACTGGGCCTAAAGGAGAAAGGGGAGAGCAAGGTCTTCAGGGACCTCCTGGGAACATGAGTGAAGTGGACATGGAACACATGAAGGGAGAGAAAGGCGACCCTGGAGTGGCTGGTATAACAATAAACTGCATTACAGCTAATAAAATCATATGAGAGCTTTGAGAGCCGCTGCAAAAAGACACATTGCACATTCTAAGAAGGACAGTGATTGATGTTAAGTGAATATTACATTAGGTTGATATATTTAAAAAAAATTTCTGTTAAGGTTACCCGGGAGTCACTGGACAGAAGGGTTACCGTGGAATGCCAGGAGACCCTGGACTGCCAGGAAAAGACGGAGAGCCCGGTTTACCTGGACAACCAGGTGATACTACACACAGATATGTGTTAAACACTTAATATGTGGATTGAAAACAGTTGTTTTATTTTAATTTCATTTAATACTAGAGTTTAATCAGTTATCTTTTTTAATGAATAGAAAATAAATGTTCTTGATGTCACTGATGCTCTCAGGTGAGAAAGGAGACCCAGGAGTTCCTGGACAGCCTGGCTATATGGGACCACCTGGACAAAAGGGCAGTGTTGGCGAGATGGGATTACCAGGTAAAGTCCCCAAAATAAAACCCCTAATGCTTTGGCAGGAAAAATGCTTCATGGAAATATCCTCCAGCAACCAAAAAGATAAACCAATTCAACTCATTAATTACTTATTTTGCATGTGTCTCTCTGCAGGTCCATCTGGTCCACAGGGCACTAAAGGTGATGTGGGTACACCAGGACATCCAGGATTTAGAGGCACAGACGGACAGAAAGGAGATAGGGGATCTCCTGGTGAACCAGGTATTGGGCTCCCAGGATTTCCAGGACAAAAGGTAATCAATTTACTGTATCCTACTTCAACTATGACTCATACGGATGTTGCAATAACAGGCATCTCAATGAGACTCAAACTGTATGATTCTGATGTGATCCACAGACTCATCCATATATATATATATCATCTCAGACCTTCCACTCATTCACAGTTGTTGTAATGAACAAAATATGGGGTTTTAAAAAATGTGGTTTTAACAAAATTTTAAGTTGTGAGCTAAAAGAGGTTGAATTGCAACAACAGGATAGGAAGAGCATGGATCAAACACGGAGTGATCTCCAGACAAGTGATCATCCTCTCATAAATGTCATTTTATCATATCACGTCAATGAAAAGCAGAGGATAAAGTAAAGGGAGCATTCTTTTTGTCAGTGAATGTATTTTTAACCAAAATGAGAAATACTTGACACATTATGGGCTTCTTCCTTTCATGTATCTTTAATACATTGTCTCCATGTACTGAACATTTGTGCATTGCTCTTTTGTTGTAGGGTCAGATAGGCCAACCAGGATTCCCAGGATCACCTGGAGAAAAGGGTCAGAAAGGGCAAATGGGTATGCCTGGCCAGCCAGGTGTGGAAGGAACCAAGGGAGAAAAAGGAGACATTGGCTATCCAGGTCCAGTATTCTCTTGTCACATTCACACTGTCTTTCAACAAGCACCATAATGTGCTATAATTCTCATTGTTTCCATTAAAATCTTACTGTGGTGTGTGTATACATATGTTTGTTATACAGGTCAGTCAGGTAGGCCAGGTGAGAAGGGTACCCCAGGACTGCCTGGATCTGTTGGTGAACCTGGTCATGATGGTCGACCTGGTAAGTTATCTTATTTTTGGATCAGCTGTTCAGCTAACACACCTCTGCATATGTGATTTAGTGTAATCTTGATGACAGCCAAACAAACCTACAGACATTGGTGAAAACATAAGCCTCCTTTACAGAGGTAATAAATACACAGTCCTGAAGTGGATGACAAATGCTGCCTTTAACAAATACTGTGTGAATTTTTTCTCTCCAGGTGAAGGTGGCCTGCAGGGTCCGCCGGGTTCTCCTGGAGAGAAAGGAGAAGCTGGAGTGGACGGGATCCCTGGATCCTCGGGAGAAAGAGGAGATCCAGGTTAGTAACAACGAAGAAAAAATGACAGACCTATCTGTAATGGTACAGTGAG
This sequence comes from Ostorhinchus cyanosoma, assembly GCA_029814465.1. NCBI lineage: Eukaryota > Metazoa > Chordata > Actinopteri > Kurtiformes > Apogonidae > Ostorhinchus > Ostorhinchus cyanosoma. Next base: position 16,436,408 of record JAPTYQ010000015.1, on the reverse strand, counting down.
GACTTAAGCTTTAACTTATTCTTCTTATTAATAATAATAAGTAAACAGCTGAAAGAGAGAAACACAGTTTATTTGAACAATTTTGTGATGTCCATGAACAAGTTTGGGCAGACATTTCAAACCTCTCTGCTGTATACTTCAGTGATCCACCTCTGTCTGTACAACATCTACCAACCACTTGTAAACACATGCATGGGAAGTG
>JAPTYQ010000015.1:16380423-16405001 GCA_029814465.1 Ostorhinchus cyanosoma | reverse complement strand
GAGCCACATTAACACAACTTTTACACACCAGAACCTGAATGACCTCTATACAATGAAAGAGGGCTTTTACTTTGAAATGTGTTTGTAGAAAAGCAGGTTACACAGGAAATTTGCCTGAGTAAAATTTACCCAAATTGAAGAAAATTTTACTCCACTCATATAACATTAGGTCCTGCTCTAAAAAGAGTTAAAATTATTCTTTGGGTGTAGCTCTCCAAACTCAGTATAGAGCCAAATTTACTCTTTCTGAGGAAAGTACTTCTGTCTCTTAAAAAAATGCTCAGTAATGTTTCCTGTGTAGAATTCTTTCAGCATCATCAACGACAACAGGTTAAAAAAGGATTTTGTACTGACTAGTATAATGTTTATATAAAATGCTGGAAATTGGAAATAGAGGAATGCTGTTAATACATACCTCATTCCTATACTTGTTCAGTCCATCGGGGCGGGACTTCCCTTTTGGACTTCATTTGAGAAACTTTCATAACTTCATCTCTGGTTCCACACTAATCTTTTATAGTATATAGTAAAAAGTTACAGTTTGCACGTACTGCACATATTCCTATTGTGGAGAAACATTTTCACTGCAGCTAAAGGATAAACTCTGCCAAATTCAACTCAACTTTAAACATTTATTGAAATGAAGACAGGATGACACAACCTGAGCCATTTAGTGAGGCTGTTTTTTTTTACATCCCTGTGAATCATCACATCAGAATTTATCACATACCTTTTCTCTGCCCACCTTACAAACTCCACTTTAACTCCAGTGCCAACATTCTCCTCCAGAAGGAAACGTCTCACCTTTAGCTGCCAAATGTTTGTTGGAGTTTTGTTGAAAACATACTGCATCTGCAAATCCTGGGGAAGAGAAAGATAAAGAAAAATGGTTATGCTTCATACAGAAAAATGCAACGGCAGTGTTGGCTGTGTTTTGGAGTCATTTCCATCTTTTAAGGAACATTGTTGTATAATTTTTGTACCTTTTAAATTATTGATGGTATTTTATATGTATGTTCTTAGTTTTGTGATTTAAGTTCGGTTTTTAGAACTGACTTTTATTGTATTTTATGTATATTTTTGGTGTGGATGTATGATGTATGTAAGATTTAATGTATGGCTATGATTTCTATTTTGCGTAACTTCTGTTTTTTTTGTTCGTTATTTTGTGTAACTTCTGCTGCTGTCTTGGTCAGGACACTCTTGAAAAAGAGGTTTTTAATCTCAGTGAGCTTTTTCCTGGTTAAATAACAATTAAATTGTACATAAACATTTAACTATTTACTGTTCATTTAATAACAAAATACACATATAATATATATACATATAGCTTTAATATTTCTAACAACCTTTCAGGAATATAGCTGCAATATGAAAATAAAACAGGGTGAAGTCTCGGCAGTAGTACTGAAGCTTTTGGTTCTAAGGTTATAACCATGACATTATGTCCACCCAATGGCTGACATTATCCTTGATGAGTCTGTCTTTTTTTTTTGCCATTATCTGGCGTGTCTTTTCAAAGCCAGCTGTTCCAGTCTTGAACGGTCAGAAATGTGCTATTAATGTCATTTTCCAATATCCTCTGGTATCGACAAATGCAGAAGGTACCTCCATTCGGTTTGCATTTATTGTGACTCTTGGCTGTCGTACAAAGCATCTGCTCAAACATGTGATCGATGCGGAGCCTTGGACTGTTTCCACTTTCATTATGTCCGTCTGTATCTGCCTCATTCATAGAAACTGGCTCAGAAGTAGGAGCATTACGGGATGTGAAAGATTCCTCTTTTCATGTGTTCCTTACACAGTGAAGCCTGAATCCTAGTTTCCTCTGTCAAATGTGTCTCAAGTGACCATCAGTAATTGGGTTTTTCTTTCCTGTTCCCATTTGATTTTATCTGTGGGAATCTGGGACCGATGCTACTAAAGACTTTCAAAAATGTCTTAGCTCATCCGTTTGTCTGGCTAAGCAGACATTACGAAGCTGACTCGACAGTCCTTCAGTTCTAAAGACGTCTTAAAAGAGACTTAAAGAAATTAAACTGGACCTTTTTGTTCAGGTATTGATTGAATCAACACCAGTCTCATGGCATTCATCAACTCTCTGATTATTTCATTGTGCTCAGTTAAAGACTCTGCTTCAGCATTAAATGTGATACTTTAATTTATTCATTCCACACATTTTCACTCTCAACTCATCACATACTGACGCTCAACCTACATCACATTTTAGAACATCCGAACTGTTGGGTTACAATTACCAAAACAGAATTACAACAGGGCTAAAATAAGACAAAGAGAAAATGCACAAAAAAACACAGCATGAAACAAGAGACCAACTATGGTGTGCTGTATGTAAATCCATAAATTAGTGTAACACCATGTCGCATGACTGTTTTAGCCCAAAGATATACCACAGAGGAATATCATGTGGAATCTGATGAGAAAAAAGAAAAAAGACCATCTTATGTCTGCCAGGATCAGATGTATTTATTGCCTCCAGTGGTCGGTCAGACTTAGGTTGTTTGTTATGTTTTCTCTCATACTGCTGAATATTGTGCCTCTTTTAAAAAGGATTTTTTTTTTTTAAATGTATGCAGATGTTTCGATGGATCGATTATCAAACTAATAACATTAATAATAATAATCACCAACTTCACTCACCAGAGTCCTATATTATATTATTGTTATAGTACAATATGTCACTATTAATACTTTGGTACTGACTATTCTTACTGTTAATTATAATACAACAGTTATACAACATAGAGTATCATTCGCAGTCATATTTTGTCATATGTTGTCATTATCATCCCCATCACATAATGATATCAGTAATGATAATGGCAACAACAACAGTAATAATGAGAGGAAGAAGAAAAAAAAGAAGAGACTCTGTCTTTATACATTGTCTTCAATTTTGACATTGTTTAACATTATTCGTGCTATGAAGATTTAATAGTTCAGACTGTGAAAATAATGCATTTGTATGTTCAAAACACCCGATCTTATGTATAATATACACTGTCTGTTTTTGCCCCCATATTACAGATGAAACACTTTTGGTCCCTGAACTGTTTGATTACATATTCCTGTGTTATTAAATGTGGGAATGTAGAGAAGAAATAGAGAAAACATAGTACACAATGTATTTTAAAGACTACAATGAGGTCCTTGATGGTGCCTACATGTCCCATTTACCATCTACTGAATTGTCTTGTATGTTCTTGTCAGGCCCTGATGTTATGAAGCACAAAACAATGATGAGTACAACTGCATGTGTAATGTATGGAAGGCCCCGAGAAACAGAGACTGTATGTGTTTTGAAGAACAGAGTATTAGATCTGAGGTCATTTGAGGCTCAGTCACAGCAAAAATCTATTCGCATTTAGCCCACGCTCTCACAGACACGCACAGACCGGAATAGGCATCTTCCCACACATTTGTACTTAAATCAGTTCTCATTAAAATACTGTAGATGCCACCTACTTTCCTTCCGCTGCTCTTTGTGTGCGAACTGTGCGACTCTTCGGAAAAAAACAAACAAACATCTCAGTCATCTTCCTGGTCCAAACACTGCCCACAATTTGCTTTATCATCAGTTTATCATCACTTTCAGGTCTCGGAAGGAAGCAGAGTCGTAAATAGCCTCAATGTTAAAATTTGAATCTTGAAAAAACAAAAACACTGAATATATTTAACTCTGTCTCTTGGAGTCAAAAATCCCGTCTGTTTTGAGAGGGAGCTCATGCATCACTGTCAGTTACTTCAAGCCATGTGACTTCAGATAACACATAATTATGACACATGACTGATGATGGTATTATAGAGCCCGAATATCGTATGCATTCGTATCTGTTAAATCAAAACTATGGAGAGCTAAGAGTTCAGATGGCAGGCTGATGTCTTATATGCCTCTGTGTGGCCAGGAGGCTAATTTGTTGGGGGAAGATGCGCTCATGAATAAATATATTTGTCTGTATATGTCTTCACCCTGCATAAGCATATTTTCTTCTGGACAAAGAAGCTGTGGCTGTGTCTGTCTGATATGCCCCCTGTCTCTCCTAATGAGTTTATTAAATAAGTATCTGTCCCAGTGACCTGTGAAATGAGAAAGACTTGTGCAGTTAGGATGCCTGTGCAACATATTTTATAAAGAGCTGAGATCATTTTGAAGAGAAAAACAAAATGGACCTAATTATGTGAAGACTTAGAATAATGGATGTAAAAGCTTTATAATTCATCATCAAACATGTGCAATAATTATTCCAGTTGGAGCTTTGAATATAACTCGAATACCATAACTGACTTTCTGGTCCGTACCCCGTGCCTAGCTTGCAGATTAATCAAAAATAGATTATGTCCCTTCCAATGTGTTAGTTAACTAATGGAATCAAAACTGTAATCATTTGTGCTCCAGCTCAATACAGGAGCATGTAGTCATGTCCAATAACACAAAGATCTCAATCAGCACATGCCGTCTTTCTTCCAGCTCGACCTGCCTGAGATCAATCAGTGCAAAAATTAACCAGAAGAGAAATTTCAATTTCACATTTGCTGTATTGATTAGAAAATCGAGTCAATTATGGCTGACAACATGAGACTGAACACAGCAATCCATAGAGTATGTGCACAGAAAACAGCTTCCATTATTATTGCCTGGTAACCACATTAGATGTGATCAATTACAGGATTAGAAGGGACACAATGTTTATAGTTTCAAAGAAAAAAAATATCTAGGACAAGCTGAAATGGAAAACCAAAAAATGCGACAACAAAACCTGAAACCTCTGCCTCATTCAGGACAATAAATAACAACTAGAGTGAAAGTCTGATTCAGATCCCAAACATCAAAACAACACTTTGAGAACAAAACAGATCTGACGTGGCTTATACTATAATCTGTTTTGCCTTCGATTAATAAGATGAGGGAGAGGTTTGGTAAGGAGTGTTTGTCGTGTTGGAATGCCTATGATAGATGTTGTGCTGTTCATTTGATGAGGCCTCAGTGGTAGTGAATGGACTGAGCCTAGTCTTTACCCCCCCTGTCCGCCTGCCCTTAATCTTATCTCCTCAGATCAGTTATTCTAATCTGCTTTATGAAAGCTTATGAAACTAATCGCTGCAAACAGTGACAGTGCAGTGGTTTGACTGAGACATAATGTGCTTATGACTCAGCAAAAGGCAAAAGTAAGGCTGTGTGAACCAGCCGAAAGGACGTTAAAGCTATAGCCTACTTTAAATGAATGTACGTAACTGAGAGTCTTAGATACTTTGTGAATTGTCCCCAATTTTGTTGTTTTATTACATTGAAAAATGCGGCATTAACATCCCTTGGACTCATCAATAAGGAAATAAATCCAGAGTAAGCATCTTGAAGGCCCACCATTATCAGTAATACAGTAAATAAACCAATAAAGACCTAATGGGTTCAAACAGAAGACGATGAGAGGACCCATTTAAAGCCCTGTAAATCAGGTTTCCCTGGCTGTTTAATTAACTTGTAAATTAATGCACCATGCTGTGTAAATCGGATGGTGATAAATATTCATGTTACCTAAGAAAAGGGCATGGACGTATCACAGAGCAGCACAGTTTATGGGCCAATCGCCCACCATATTGGTATTTTATAGACGGCAGATTTGCATTTCTTATGGTTCATGAGTTATGCAAAAAGAAAGCGTTCCCTCTGCCACTGTTTTTATTTCGCACTACCCCCCACTCATATTCTGTTTATATTGCTACAGTCAAGTCCAGGTATTATTCAAGGAAAGCTGTCATGAAATATTGATATTTCTTTGATGAACAGTTTGTTTCGAATGCGACTTTAGACTAACGTTACTAACTATTATACACTGGAAGTTGAACTACTCCAAGGAGAAATGAAGCTGGTTAACTAAAATGACAGAGAAATTAGGTCACCACTCTAATAATAAACTTCATCTTACTGACAATATGCACTATATGGACAAAAATATGTGGACACATCACATCCACAGTGTTCTGGACTTCCCTTTTCCATTTATGTGACATATCATGATAAAAATGTGAATGTCAGTCATCAATAATTATCATAATAAATGTCAAATCATATTTCTTTAAAATTTTCCAGACAGTTTTCTTCTTGAATAAGAGTTGGAAAAACAGATACTCATGTATTGTTTGAAATAATTATTAATGGTTGGAATTTTTCAGCAATCCAGAAGTAAAATATTTAACCCATAAAGATCCAGTGCTGCCTTTGTGTCAGTTCCCAAATTAAATTTTCTCTACATTGAACCTTTCTTAATCAATTCATCCTCATTTGTTAGAATCCTGTATTTTGTGTATTTTTTTGTGAAAATCATGAATTTTCTTGTATTTAATTTGGAATTATCTACATGTTCATTGAAGATGATAGTGTTTCCACATTCACTATGGAGCCTCTGTACATCTAAATGTCTAAATATCTGCTAACCTTGAAAACAAGACAAACCCTGTTGTTTACATGTATTGACAGGATTAGTGGTTGAGAAGTTAGTAAACATTTTATATCAGTACAGGATTTGGGTTGCCAGTGGTTGTTTGGGTCTCTATGGGTTAAAACAGTTATAGTGTTAAAAAAAAATTAAAAAATCAACAATTATTCAATAAACTCTGACATATTTTGTAAGAATTTTTTAATAACGTGTAAAGAAAATTAACCCATCAGACAAAAACAAACACATATTACAATTCCATTTATCACAATCTAAAATTATACTGCATTATTCTGTAGCTCATTCCTGTTACCATTGAAACACCTGCATGAGGAGAAGTGTCAAGAAGGAATTCCTTTATTATTAAAACATACCTATATAAAAAGTAGTTTTAACTTACCTACTATAAATACAGCTAATATTACATATATGGAAACAAACTGACACTACAGTCTATCTGCAAGTCTAAACATTTGGGCTGATTTCAGTGCCTGTCATGTAAGAAACCTAATATCGACAAACAGGGAACCCTCCTTATCCTTTAGGGAGATATCTGAGCCTGTAGATTTGGGCAGGCAGCTCCGCCACCTCTATTTATACCGATATGACTTTACAGTACAGAGGAAACAAAGTGCACCACACTCAGAATCTAATCATGATTGGGATACCGCATGACCAAATCTACAGAGGTTATTTGAGGGAGGGGGTCATAGGAGGTTGCTGCATGATTTGATTCTTTCTGCAGTAGTCAAATCATTGCTTGTGGTGGCATAATTGACCTACATCGGGCATGGTAATTGACCTTCCTTTTGAGGACACGGTGGTTTGGTGCTGAGCCAGCAATGTGAGGATCTGAAGGAAGGAAAAAAAAAAGGAGAGGGGTGGGCGGGGGTGATGTGTATGTGCAGCTTTCAACATGTTTATCCTTAAGGGACATGTGCCTGATATAAATGTCATTGTGGCTGATTATTCATATTTGTGCTTTGACTGAAAATATGTGAATCACCAGTTCATTTTGTTCGCTTTGCTTTGGCTGTGATTACTGTTCAGGAGATACAGGTCGCCTTTTCAAAACCTGCACACATCACATTATAACTGCGAGGACATACTGTACAAGCTCTTATCACCGGACAAACATCACCACCCCTCTGTTAGACCGGAGGAAGTAGAAGGCAGACTATTGGCTGTCTGCTAGACACACGCACCAGCGCCACACCGTGATGCCCAGCTGGCTCCTGCATTTCATCATTACGCACTTTGCCAGGCATTGACGCACCGAGATCAGGAGAAATTTTTTTACGTCACTGTGATTTTTTTTTTTTTATAATAACATATTTTTAAAGATACATCCGTGTATAGCTCTGTTGCTGCGGTGTAGGCTATAATCGTCGTTTTAAATATATCTGTCTCGCCTTTATATGCTCAGGCTGATATGTATATGGTGGAAAAAAAGCAATCGGAAATGAGTAGGTAGTGTAACAATCACTGGAAATGGAATCAAAGATCAACTATTGTAGAGAGCCATATAATAAAGAATAAAACAGAAGATGACTATTACGCATTCAAATTCTGTGTATAATATAATTGTCATGCTTGGTTCTTTTACTAGTTTATCTTTGTCGGCTGCGAAATAACCTGGACTTAAAATACCCCATCTAAACGTGAATGTATTCTGGTTGGTGGCGCAGAGGGAATATTATATTCCTCTGACAGAGCTGCAGTCTGGACTGGGTGATTCTTGTTTACCATGTGGAGAGGAGGACTGGAACAGATCCATCGCCAGTCACGTTCAAATAAGGAAAACATGATGTTTAAAATACAAACATAGACGACAACAGGCGATTAAAATAAAACTGGTGGCAAAACACACAGTGTGACTCAGATAGGCTAACTATTTTTGATCTTGAGTTTTATCTTTTGCCATATTTCTTTAAATGGTGAATACGTAGGTTTTATAGGTCTGGAACGTTTGGAGTAATAGAGTGATAAAAAATATATTCATAGCAGCCAAATGCTGGATCACAGGACAAGAGCTGCTAAAAATAAAGCTATAGTCCTGTCTTACTACGCACAAATGAGTCGGAAGAGGGCAGAGTAATAGTAGGAGGGCTTTTTCCGAACTCCCTCTCTGCTTTGAACGGGGCCATCTCACTCCAGCATTCCTCCCGTTTCCACCAATAAGCCCAATGAGCTGAGTGCGCACCGCCCACTGTCGGTGTGTGTATTTTTTTTCCTCTCCTTTGCCTTTTCTTTTTTTTTCCTACAACAGAGCTGGATGTGTAGATCGTCACATGTTGTTTCCCCTCCTCAGTCCGGACACCAGCAGACATGTGTTATTTATTGCTCAGCTGGGAAGACGAACGAACGCACAACCGGCGCGTAAAATAGAGGATTAAAATAAAAAAGCGCGTCGTTTCTTCAGCAACTCGAGGAAAAGGAAGCATTGTGTCTGAAAGTGAAGGACGCTAGAATGGCGAGTCCGCCAAACACGGGAGACCAACCGTTATTACCCACGAACACGAGCGTTCACGGCAAAATTAAGAAGAGCGGATACCTGAAGAAGCAAAAACACGGACACAAGCGCTTTTTTGTGCTGAAAGAAGCGACTGAAGGCTTCGCTGCTCGGCTGGAGTACTACGAGAGCGAGAAGAAATGGAAAAACAAATCGTCCGCGAAGAGAGTTATTCCACTGGACTGTTGCCTGTGCATCAACAAGAGAGCGGACGCAAAACACAAATATCTCATTGCGCTTTATACTAAGGATGAGTATTTTGCGGTGGCGGCAGAAAACGAACAAGAACAGGAGAACTGGTATCAGGTCCTGACTGATTTAATGGCAGAGGGGAAAGTGTTTGAGGGCTCCGCGTCCAACTCTGCGTCCTCCCTGGTCGGCTTTGACGAGGCCAGTTATGGAGTCATTACGCCGGTCAGCGCAGTCTACAAGGAGGTCTGGCAAGTCAACCTGAAATCCAAAGGTCTGGGGCAGAGCAGGAATTTGACCGGGGTCTACAGGCTGTGTCTCTCCAGCCGGACGATCAGCTTTGTCAAACTGAACTCAGAGGTTGCCTCCGTCATCTTACAGCTGATGAACATCCGGAGGTGCGGCCACTCTGACAGCTTTTTCTTCATTGAGGTCGGACGGTCCGCAGCCACGGGGCCGGGGGAGCTGTGGATGCAGGCGGACGACTCTGTGGTGGCGCAAAACATACATGAAACTATCCTAGAGGCCATGAAAGCCATGAAGGAGCTGTCGGAATTCCGTCCGCGCAGTAAAAGCCAGTCATCTGGGACAAACCCCATCTCTGTGCCCACACGGCGGCACCTGAACAACCCCCCTCCCAGTCAGACTGGGCTTCCCCGGCGGTCACGCACTGATAGCATGGCTGCCACTTCACCCGTGAGCAAATTCACCTCCTGTCGAATACGCACTGCCAGCGAGGGCGACGGCACCATGACACGCCCCATGTCAGTGACCGGGAGCCCCCTCAGCCCGGGGGTCCACCGGACCCTCCTGAGCAGATCTCACACCATCACTACACGCCCTTCTCGGACGTTTGAATCTTCTTCCCTCCAGCACAGTAAGTCCATGTCTATGCCACTGTCTCATTCCCCACCCATGGCTGCCCCTAGCCTCGTCAGTCTGTCCTCCTGCCCTGACAGCAGTGCGCCTCGCCCCTCCAGTTGCAGTGCCTCCTTCTCAGGCTCTCCTAGTGATGCTGGGTTTATATCATGTGAGGAGTATGGCTCTAGCCCTGCAGACACACGGGACATCAGGGTTTCTCTGACCCTACGTAGCAACACTCCTGAGTCTCTCAAAGCTGACACCCCCCCTTCTCGTGATGGCAGTGAGCTTGATGGTTACATGGTGATGGAACGACAGAATCAAAATGGTTACCGTCGTATACCTGAGCTAGACAAGGCCTATCGAAAGCGTACGTACTCCCTCACCACCCCTCGCCAGCAGAGGGGTCCCCCACAAGTATCGTCAGCATCACTAGATGAGTATACTCTTATGAGGGCCACCTTCGCCAGTGGAAATCCGGCTCCTCGTAGGTGTCACACTGCCTCTCCTAAAGGGACCTATCCGGAGGATTACAGGGCTGTCCATGTCAGCTCTGACAGTCTGCCAGTGGACAGTGGTTACATGCCTATGATGCCAGGGGTGGCACCTCAGACTCCAGGGTCCAAAGATGACTTCTATATGCCAATGAGCCCCATGTGTATTTCTGCCCCAAAACAGATCATCAACCCCCGTTCACACTCCACTTCAGCTGGGCTGGCCCCACGCACCAACTCCCCAGGGAGTGTTTCACTGGAGGACAGTGGCTATATGCGCATGTGGTGTGGAACCAAGATGTCAGTGGAGAGCACAGAGGGGAAGCTCACCAATGGAGAGTACCTGAATATGTCTCCTGTTGACCCCCTGGTGTCTTTCACACCCCCTGAATACATCCTTAGTCCTACAGGCGGAGATCCCCACCCCCAGCAACATCACAGACAGCCTTATTTTTACAGCTCACTGCCGCGCTCACTTAAAGGCCAGTTGCAGCGCAAAGGGTCCACAGATACAGACCAGTATGTAGTGATGAGTTTACAAAGACAACGGATAGAGGAGGAGTCCAACTACTGTCCTGTCTCTCCAGGAGGTTCTTTGGACAGTGCGTCTCCAGGTACACCAGGCACCCCTTCTTCTGCTCCGTCTCCTTTTAGAGTGGCTCGAGTAGAGGGGGGGCTGGTACACCGGAATAGGGTGTGTCGGCCCACCCGCTTGGCTTTGGAGTCTCTCAGGACCTTACCATGTATGAGTGAACACCCCCTTCCCTCAGAGCCACGCAGTCCAGGAGAATACATTAACATAGACTTTAGTAGTTCTAACAATGACCCACTGACATCCAGAGCATCAGAGTGCTCAGAGTCCTCCAGTTTGAATTTTTCATGTGCAGAGAAGGGATCACCGCCACTCATGGACTATGTAAATGTCGATGCACACTCACAAGACCACCTTGGCTCAAACCATGCTGAAGACCCCCCCTCTGCAGGTTGTACAAAACACAGGCCTGAAGTCTTGACCTGTCCTAGTCTGCTCAACTCCCAGCAGGATGTGCAGGGAAGTAAAGCGAAGGAGGAAACAACTTTAGTGGATAAAACAGAGGAAAGGGGGTTGGTAGAGAATAAGACGGCTCCAGTTAAGGACGACTACACTGAGTTGACTTTCAGCCCCCCTGCTCCCCTACCTGCCCTCTGCACCAGTGACGCTGCACCCCTCCCTATGAGCCCCTCTACCTGTGTGCAGAGACTTAGCCTTGAGAGCAGCATTGTGGATGAAGTACCACCTGCTCCAGTGGACTCTTTTCTCTTAGGGGGTCCATCATTGTCTGTCAACCTTCTGGATCCCCACAGGGGGGCCAAAGTCATCAGAGCTGACCCTCATGGGCGGCGGCGGCACAGTTCTGAGACCTTCTCCTCCACCACCACTGTTGCACCCGTGTGCCCATCCTTTGCCCATGACACCAAAAGGCATAGCTCTGCCTCTGTGGAGAATGTATCCCGTAGCGTTCGTGCCTCTGAGGGACCTGATGAGGACTATAGTAGCAACAGCCCCATGTGCAGGGAGACGTCAGCTGGTTATCAAAACGGACTTAACTACATTGCCTTAAACTTAATGGAGGGAAACCTTGGTGGATGCAGACTAGGGGGCTGTGACGGGCTCCTGAGGTTCAAGGCAGCCTGTGGATGCAAAGGGGGCATGAACGGTTTCAACACCAGTCCCTATGCCAGCCTGGGATTCAAGGAAACTGCCACTGCTGTGAAAGGTGAGTGTTTTCATACACGTGACAAACTCATTCATCCACTAGGTTTTCATTCATAAAGTGAATGGTGTAGGGCTCGAGTAGGTTAGAGATTCGCCTTAGGGCTACTGTGCACTGCAGGAATAGGCTGCTGGTTGCTAAGCAGCGCATCAGAAGTCATTTTCACCATCAAAAAAAAGGAAAAGGAAAACCATGATTATCTATAAGAGATGAAAAAAAGGAAAAAGAAAACCATGATTATCTATGAGATGAAAATGGTGGGAAAAACAGGCTCGTTTGTCCACAGAATCGTGAGCTTTAACATAATGACTGCAGTGTAAAGCTGGGAGGAAGTGTTATGTCTGTGTGAGTGTTTTTCTGAATACCTCTGATCTGAAGTTGTGCTTTAATATTCAATAGTGCATTATGCATATCTTCACGGGTCTGTACTTAACATGATAAATACGGCAGTGTAATCATAGCCCTTTCCGAAACGTTGCGCATAACAATAACACGTAGTCTCCTCATTTCAGTCCGTTTTACATTTAGCAGCATATTGTATGACAACAGCAGTTTTCAGTGTGTAAAGACAAGCTCAAAGATCCGTGGGATGTGAAGCTGTTATGCCTTTGGGTGTAGGCTGTGATGTTTAGATAGGATTAGTCACCAACTCGTCACACCCCTGACGCACAAATCTCAAGGCTATGCGATGCTGAGAAGACGTGTTTACTATGTCTTTCATCTGCTACGACTTAGACATTTTACAGAATTTGCACCGGAAAACGATATTCTCCTTCGAAATAAAAGCGTCACATATTTGTATGTGCGCAAACAAAAGCGCACAGGTTATATTATTAGCTCTATCCTGGCTGTTGTTTCTTACCAACTGACTAACAGTTCCAGATCAGCTTCCGTCTTCTTAAAAAGACTTAATTTCCTACAACCTGATTTTTCGCATCATCTTATTTTGAAAGTGCGCACCACCTTGTTATGTGTGTTCTGTCTGACTTGATTCTGCGGTTGTGTTTGCGTGAATGGGCTGCTCTGCCCCTCGCTGACGCAGTTTTCATATCACATGAGTAATTCAACAACATATAATCCAATGTAGTGACGCGTTAATCACTATATACCTAAGACATACATTATATACAAATAGAAATGGCCAAGAAAGGTTCACATGCGTTTTCTGTTCTGTTATGTAATTGTAACATGACTGTAATATTTGTAAATAAGTTGAGAAATATTTGGAACTAGTTATTTTTGCAGAAAATATTGCCTTTCATTTGATTTAGGCTGTTTCTTTGTATACCTCTTTAAATGGAATGGATTATTTACACAGAGAGATGACCCAACAGGGCAAAGTCAGAAGTTGTTGTTGAATGAAAAGAAAATACATTGTGTTCTGATCATTGTGAGTCAGAAGTCGGTGTTCCTGGTGATGAAATATAAGAGTTTAATTGCTATTTGTGGTTTCACAACCAAGTTGTCTGTCTGTGTCTCTGTCCTTGCCGGCTCTCTTGCTGTGAGCACAGTCAGTGTGGGGCTTGGTGCAAGTCATCGGGTTCCCCAGAAAAACAAGTGAGTCAGTTGTTTATCAATTGTCAGGTACTGGGTTTCAGGACTGGAATGCGGGCAGTGTGCAAAGGTTGCTGGGAGAGATGAATGCTCACTTGTTTTTCTAACCTGGTGGGATGGACTCAGAAGGGGGATGGGAGGATTCTTTTTTTTTCATTGTGAACAACTTCACAAACACGCCAATGAAACAGTTTGACATAAAGCAGGCACTCACTATTGTTTTTGTGTTAACACATATGACTCTGACTAGACACACGCTCATGCACATGTGACTACCTCATACCTGCTGTGAACCTCCCACCTATTGTCCCGTCACTTCCATTGTGTCCTGCCACCTTTTATGTTTGAGAAGGCTCAATCCAAATTTTGAATTTTGAAACTTAGTGGAGATGTTTGTCTGAGGTTATGAAAGCGGACGAGGAAGAGGAGGAGGCAAAAGGGAGGTGGAGGAACAATGGTGATGAAGGTTGGATGACTTGTTTTGTTTTCCTATAACAACAAAATAGACAATTGAGCTGTTGACTGGAGGGAGGGAGAGAGTGATTGAGGGGGAGGAATGGAGGAGTAAAAAGGAAAGACAGAAAAGAAACCGAAAGAAATAGAGATCAGTATTGTTCTGGTAATGGTTGGCCTTAGCTACTGTATTTTGATTATATAAGCCTTTCCTTGTAAACAAAAAAAATAAAATAAAATCTGGGGGATGGAAACATACTTATACATGCTAGTAAACTCTGCTATAAACAGCGACGTGACCAGTGTGGCAAGACTTTGATAGTGGAAAGAGAAAACAAGGACACGTGTCTTACTATAGCACGACAGGCTTTACCACATTCTCATGCTATCACTAAGTGAACCCTACTCTGCATAACCCTCAGTGGATCCATTGAAAACTGGCAGATTAGGGACACATACCAGCTGAGCTAATTTTGGTATCAGTAGTTTAACCAAGTAAGGGGGAAAGAGAGAGAGAATTCTACAACTAACATGCAAATATTTACAGCGTATCTCTTCCGTCTGCATTTGTTGGTTTCCTTGTGGCTCAGTGAGGAAAGGTGAAGTCTGTTAGATGATGGGTGACACTGTTGTTTGGGTTTGGACTTGACATGAGGGGCAGTGACAGAAGGAGGTGTTCAGTTTTCAGTGCATGCCTCCTGGGCCTGTTGTCAAAGTCAGTTCCATGACCTTTGAACTAATGCTGTGTGTTAGAGACTCGTTGTGAAAGAGCACAGTAGAGATATTACACCTTCCATCTCTGGGTGATTAAAGGAAAACAGTAGCTGTTAGCGTTAGCACTATTTTTACTTTCTTTGATGATCTCTTTTAGTAGTGAATCCCTACTGTCACTTCTCTGTTTTTCATGAAAGCAGCTTTATTTTCCCCCCTTTCTTTATTCAGTTTTTATCTGCTGTTTTTGTCTCAGGCAAAAATAGCTTACATGTGCACAGACAAGGGAGACTACTGACTCACACTCTCCTTGCTTTTCATTTATAATATGCCTAGACTACCCACCCACTCCTAAACCCACCCAGACACACACATACACAGTCACAATCCCAGTATGTGTGTATCTTCCTCTGCTGCCCGGACATACACACAGCCATCAGCAGATGGTGGAGGTAGTGGGGGAGTCCGGGGTTTTGCACCTGCCCCGCCAAGCAGTGCTCACTGGTTATCTGGCCCTTCAGAGAAGAGTGACAATACGCTAATGACTGGCCACCATCTGCCACAACAACAACAGGGAGAAGGTGGGGGTGTGGCGAGCCAGTTTCAAGAAGCCATGAACCAACCCCAAAACCCTTCCCCCTTCTGAGTCCTCCTCTCCCGATTCACTGGTATTCTCCAGGCACTGGTTTCTGTTTTTCAGAAGTCATGTGATTTGACCCACCCCCCGAACACACCCACCTCTTCTCCACACCGGTACATCTGAGCACTGTGTTTTTTTGGGGGATTTTTCCATGTTGTTTTCTGACCTTAGCGGACTCTCTCTGATTGGCTTTTCACACCAGAGGATTGTCTAACAATGCATTAAACAATCAGATGATCAAATCTGATTAGAGCCACTAAGAAGACTGTCACTCTTGTCTCATACTACCCACAAGTACAAACAACTACCAGCCAGGTTAACTGATCTTAAACGTCTTTTGGTACGGTGTGCTCATGTTGCAAAGTCCTAATATATGACAGCTAAGATGTCTTAAAAATCTAAAGCAACTAAAGTCACAATTTATGTTTCCAGTTTTTTACATTACATCTCATAGATATAATGAGTTTCTGCACAGAGCATTACCATATTTTACTATATTCTAGTCATTTGTTATGCCTTATACTGCCTTATTAGAGGACGTAGTGTGTCTTCCTGATTATTTGTCCTGATGCATTATCTTGAGGAGTACTTAGTCTATTTTCTCACCTGTTCTGTACTTTCCTTTCCCTCACAGACACACATAGCACTCCTGACCGTCTAATACATAACTCTTTGAGCAAAGTAGGGCGGGATGTTCCAGCGCTAGATAAAAACAAAGTCAACCTAGCGTTTCCTCAATTTAGCTTTCAGGTAAGAAGGATTACATTCACTTCAGGATTAGACATTCTTGAGTAGGCTGTTTTGTCTACAGGTAGTAGATACAGGACTTAAACACACACCTGATAGGCTCAACTATCTCCTTTATACTTAGAAAGTCACTCATCGCCAGGCCAGTTCACCATCTCTTCTCCATTGTCTTTATTCATTTTATGTTTAATAATCCAGGTGATCATACACTTAGACTTGTTACCACTCCATTACTTCATTTATTCAGTAGAGACGTCGTAAGATTAGTCAGACAGTTGTTGTACAATGTGGCAGTAGCTCAATTTCATCTGATCATTTTGTAATGTGAAATGTAGCCTCTTGGGTAATTATCACAGCATGTTTGAAAACCTTACGCTACTGAAATGTGCCGAGGATACACTTTAAATCGACAAGAGTGAAAAACATAATTGCTTGTATTCTGTGGGATGTGTGTAAAATGGAGGAGGAGAGTAAATAGTGGTGGTGTTTTTGTTTTGTTGGTCAGACTGAGGTGTGGGAGGTCAGAGGTGAGGAGTCAGTCAGTGTTTGTTTGGTGAAATAGTGGCGTAGTTCAGGGAGGAGTCAGCAGAGCAGGAATGTAAACAGATCAGATCTGAACTCGCTGATCTTTCCCCCTTGTCTGCAGGAGAAAACAGCTTCTGACCTTAGTTTTAATTGATTGCAAAGCTCCATTTTGAGTCTATATTTAAAAAAAAAAAAAACAGTGGATGAATAATTTCCATTTTGTGCTATTACTGTTTGGAAGAGCCCATTCATTTAGAATTGCGACAACAGGGAACTACTCAAGCAGATAACACATTAACAGACATAGGGACGTGTTTACTCTGCTTCTGAAGCAGTAGAGAAAAGCCTGCTAATACATGCCTATGTGTGTGTGTGCCCTATCCCTGAATGGAGCAGGACTAAATTTAGCCTGTGAGAACTAAATAAATAATGAACATAGCCGTGGTGTGTGTATATGTGTGTGTATGTGAGTTGGGACAGGGGGCACAGTCGCGTTAGGAGGGGTGGAGGGTTGTGTGGACGTGCTCTAAAGAGGAGGGGTAGTAGAAGCCATTGGGTTCATTCCCTGCTGGACCTCTGTCCCCTTCTCTCAATAACACCCCGCCTCCCCAAATCTTCCTGCCCACCCACACTTTTCTGTGATCAGCTTTTGTTTGAAATAGCAGTGTGTGTGTGTGTGTGCGCGTGTGTGTGTGTGTGTACTGAGTTGAGAGCCTCGACTCTGCACATTGTCCTACAGCACCTCTGCTAATGCAATCATTTCACAAGAATTGACAGTTACAACATAAAAGCGTATATCATTCAGTGTTTATGTTCATGTTATCATATCTACACCTGGTTGCTAATCTGAGCTGTTAGTGATTCAGCTCTCCTTCCCGGCACATCTCAGTCATTCTCACCCAAGTGTCTGCCTCTACAGGCCACTGACTAGCCCAGCCCTGCATGAAACACACACAGACTGTTAAGGACCGTTAGTCCCATGACCTCACTGCATTCCCATTCCTCCCTGTCAGGTTGATTCTGTTACTGTGGTTTTCCACCACCTCCTACCCTACTGTTTCTATTTTGTCTCCAGCAAAGAACAGGCAGGGTCCAGCCTACTCAGGTGGCCTCAGAGGTGAAATCAATCACTATTATTCTTTTAAAATGAACTTTGATTCTAGATTTTTGTATCACAGACATCCATGACCATCTGTGGTAATGCACTGTGAATGGAGATCTGTTTTTTTTTTTTTTTTATAGTTAATGTTTAAGGACATTCCAAAGGAACCCATTCCCTGTCTGATGTTTTGGTCATCATTAAAGCACATGCCAAGTGTTTACAAAGCTTTCATCTTGATTTAAGCTCACTGATTTTCATTTGCTGCGAGTATGTGAGGGGCAAGGAGCGAGAACAGACGTGTGTGTGTTTACGGTGGGAGTAGTTGAGGAGGGGGTAACAGTGAGGACTGTGAATGGAAGGTTTGTTTTAGAGAATGACGATCACATCCAGCTTTGTGAAAACAGCTCTTGTTCACGGCTGGAGAAGAGAGAGAGGAGACAGCGAATGAGGGAAGAAATGCAGCCACGGCGAGAGTGTGTGTGTGCGTATGTGTGTGTAACAGACTTCCGCTCCCATTTGATAGCTGCATGCAAATGAAACCTCACAAACAAGTACACAGGGGCAAGGGTCAGCACAGCTTTCCACTGGGAGAAAAGCAACACTTTGAAGACTCAGGGTTTAAGAGTATATGAAAATAGAATGGATTTGTGTGTGCTGGAACAAACCTGGCAGATTTATTCATTTGGCTTTAGTAGGTACGCAATCAAGGATACCTGCATGTGCGTTGTTCGGTGTGTGGGAGTGTTGTTGCCGCCTCTCGCCGTCATTGGAGACTGCTCTGTGTCAGCTGCACAGTGCTAAATGCCACTCTGTTTTCCCCCTGCTGTGAAAGCACCTGCCACATCAGGGTCTTCTAGCAGAGGAATAGAAACACACACAAAGGCGGGTCTATAAGAGCACTTACTCCTTACATAAAGAGTAGAGGTATCCTTTTGATGTCCCCCTCCTCAATATTGTTCTGTCCTACTTAACCATTTACACATACAGTATACACTAAATGGAAGATGGAGCCAACAAGGATTCATTTTTAAGACAGATTAAATCATGCTTTAACTTTAAATGGTCTTTTACCAAATGCTAAGTTTAAATCTTAAACTTACAGGTTTAACCAACTGAAATGGATGATGTTTTTAGATAAACTGAGTAAAATAATCAACTTTTTTTAATAATAGTTTTT
Organism: Ostorhinchus cyanosoma; assembly: GCA_029814465.1. Lineage (NCBI taxonomy): Eukaryota > Metazoa > Chordata > Actinopteri > Kurtiformes > Apogonidae > Ostorhinchus > Ostorhinchus cyanosoma. The sequence continues at coordinate 16,385,827 of JAPTYQ010000015.1, read as the reverse complement.
TTTTTTATTCAGTCACTAACTTCTTCTCAGTTGTGGATACTTTTGGAGCTTCTGTGTTGCCACCATCAGAATTAGGAATACAGAGCAGTCAAAAATAATGTTCTCAATTTTTATACTTCATAGTCAGTGAATTGGTTTTTACATTTTGATTTGTGTTTGGAGGCGTGTTGTATTGATTAAACTTTAATGTCAGTTTGCATTATTAAACATGGATTCACTCAACAGCTTTGCTGATATCTTGTTAGAAATGATAAAGATCTCTGAAATAATAATAATAATAACTCTATGTCTTTGTTGGTGTAACCCAGTCTGATGTTACTAAAGAAACATGAGATCCAGCATATCTTCTGTCTTTATTGTGTTATAAGTAATTCACATATGCTTCCTTTTTTTCTTCTCGTTCCAGAATGAAGGCCGGTGGGTTCCTCCCACTCCCCTCCTCTACCCTCCGCTCCTGTGAACACAGGATTTCACTGCTGTTTAGTAACAAGGTCACCACAACGACAGCTGGACCATGTACTGCAGCTGAAGTCCTTTGACCCCTTCGCTGCCTTCAAGGGTCATGGGGATGGCCATCACCATGGCAACACGGACACTTGTCCCTTTCCCCCAAATCTTCCCTCCGCTTTTCTCGGCACCAAAACATTCAGGCGCCATCTCTGCTGCTGTAATAGATTACTTAAAAAAATAACAAGAACTTAAATGGACATTTAATTCTAACTATAGATAGTTGACTATTTATAAGTGTACGTAGGCCTGCAAAAATTATTCTGCAGTATATTGTTATGTTAATTATTATTGTTGTTACTATTATTCATACACTTTCAGCTGGTTTTCTTTTGGTTTCAACCAACAGTTGCCAGATACCCTCGCCTGAAAACCTGTGAACCAAACCTGGAGAACACATGCAAAAACCTTTCCTGCATACAGATTACATATATTTATTTATTTATCATGTATGTATGCATTAGGAGAAATGTGTGTGTGAATTTTCTATACAGATTGTACTGCAAAATGAGGTGGCATTTATGAACATATTTAAAAATCAAAGTTAACCTTTTTTTTAAAAAAAAAAAAAAAAAAAACCTACCTCAACAAAAACCAGGTTGGTACCAATTCTCACAGTCAGAAAATTATACTATATATATAATATTTATTTTCAGAGGTGAATGTTTTTGAAATCACCAATCCAAAGCCTTACTCTTCCATCAGCCCCCTTCTGATGGATCTTCTAGTTCGGACCTATAAATGCGCAGTATATCAAAGATGTAAGTGATCACTTAAAAGACTGAATGTTCATCAGAGCTGAATGAGAGACAGCCTCTCTGAGATTAAGTTCCCTTTCTCCCCACGTTACATTTATTACAAAAGTATGTATTCAAGAGCAAGAGTAATATATTTATTATATGCCTGAGATGGAGGAGTAGTGACTCATACACACTTAAAGTATCCCACAGGACCTTAAAGGATTGCTGAGCATTGTGTTGCATCACACTTGCATGAACACCACACAAAAACTGCAACATGAAGCAGGTCCTCCTCAACCTGAAAAACAGATCCGTGGCCTGTCTGAGCCCAAGCCTCAGCACCTTTATCCACTTTACTTCTGGACCCAACCTATCCACTGTTCATCTGTGATATCCTGTATGCCCTCATGGCCTGCAGGAACGGACAGGGACATGAATGTTTGTAGTTATAAATAGTAAATGACTAGCACAGAATCTTATATTTTCTCACCTGATGCCTCATTGCGGAGCCCTGTCACACCAGCTGGTTGGTTAGCAGGTGCGGGCAGCGCCGAGCAATGTGGTGAATGCAGGACATGGACTGACTGGCTGTTCAATGAGCCACTCAAAGCTTGATCCCATGGCCTCTGCTGCCACTTTGAGCTGAGAGAACCGGACGAGACACACCGGAGCTAATGCATGGTCTTGCACTTACAAAGTTTCTAGATTGTAACACAAGACACGTTGAATGTAGTACATGCTATGTTCCAAGCTTCCAAGCAAAAAAACACAACTGCAACAATAACAACAACAACAACAGTGAAACATGCAGAAATACTGAATGGAAACAATGACACAGATACAAACCGAATAAAAGAAACAGACCAGGGGACGTATCTCTTAATTTATCTGAATTCACTGGTACTTAACCTTTGCCTATATACTGTAAATAGTGTGATGTTAACAGAGAATTTCATCTAAGCAAACGCTGAGAAAACTTTTGAGAGATGTTAAGTTAAATAACTTATGTTGTTTGTACTGTACATAGTATGTGTTCGAGTGAACTTTCTGATACAACAAAAGCACTAATTAAGTTATATGCTAACCAGAATGGTTTGGCTTTGATTTTTTTTTAACTGTCATGGGATGGTCTTGTGAAATAAATGCCACTATGAGGACATTTTCTAATGCTGTATGTAATTCTAAAAAAGAATTTAAGAGAAATCATTAATACTTGACATAATTAATTCTTCTTACTTAGGTACAACACAAATGGCATATATGCAATATTTACACTTTTGAAAATTAGTTTACAAAGACGTACCAAATGTATAAATACTGTTAATAATATTTGTTAAACCTTAAAATCAGATTTTTGCTGTTTGTACATTTTTTCTTCAAATTTGAAATGACATTTTTTTCTGTTTGTTTTTGCTAATCGAGCCTATTGGTGTTTTGAGCAGTGTTTTTGCATTTGGATAATGTTTCAAGTTTTTATTCAGCATCTTAAAGGTTACATTATGGGCCCTGGCTTATCTTGCTGTGTCTTTCTTTGTAAATATTTCATATCTTGAATATTGTGATGCTACTAAGAGATGATAATTTAAACTTAGTTCATTGCTTTAGATTGTATTGATTCTTTATAGACACATGCAATAAATAATGTTATTTAAGAAAGTCATTTGCCTCAGTTTCTTTTCTTCTCTCCTTATCACATCACCAAAAAATATGAGCTTTTCATGTTTCATTTGAATAGGCACTCACTAGAGCAGATGTTTCAATTCAGTGTGCTGGCCTTGCCATTAGGACGAGGAGGGCATGTCTTGATTGTCTGTCATTTCCCTTGTCCCTCTTTGTTTCTGTGAGTGTTTTCAAGCTCTGCACTCGCATCACGAGCACATCAAGAATTGGGTGTAGGCTTAACCTAGCATTGCCTGCAGCTTTCGCATTGTTATTGTTTTTCTGCACTCACCTCCCTGTCCCCACCCCCAGCAATAGCAATTAGACCAGCATGTTGAAACAGTCCCTGGAACTGGGAGGGAATGAATAACACTGTGATAGGATTATGATTTTATACCCTTAGCCATATGCTGTCAGATTATTCATTCTCACAACCTTGTTAATTAAAATGGTAATTAATGCTGAGAAATAGGTCTAATTGTCTGCTGTGGCCACGTATTTGGGGAGGGGGAGGTTGCTTTTAGGCTTATGAGCCTTTTTTTTTTTTTTTTTACATAAATCTCAGGCATGTGAGGAGTAAAAAGAGGGCGAGTCAGTGTAAGGGTGGATGAGAAAGAACAGCTGGAAGAGCGGGGCAGTTTGCAAAGAAAATCAGCCACAGAAGAAGGGCGCAATGATAGCCTGAAGGTAGATGTCTTCCACTAAGCAGATTTGTCCCTGTGTTACATAGAAGCCAGAAGGCTAATGAGAGGGGAGCAGAGTGAAGTCCTAGACATATTCTCTGTAAACCAGATCTCATCCATCACTGCTCTGCTCTGCTCATGCTCTCTCCCTCTTGCTCAACTTGCTCCTAAAGTTTAATTAAAGACTCTAATTTATCTCATTAATTTCTAAAGAATGGTTAGAGGGTAAACTGCATGCTATTTGGAATCTTATAACCTCCATTTTCTCACTTTTTATCAAGAGAGTTTTGACATGTAAAAATGGAGCATGAGAAACTGACATGTGCATTTAAGAATAAACTGTGCCGTTGGATAATGAAAACTCAATGAACTGTATTATTAAAACATGTATCTGTGCTCACATTGAGGACCTGACCTACAAACTGAGCCCATTTTGGCTGGTTCCCACATACAGATGGATATACAAAGGGCTGACTGGGTGTTAAGGTAAGATACTAGGGAATGCATTCTGCTAATGAGTGTCCTCATGATACTCTTTGGGCCAAACGTGTGTGTCAGATGGCTGGTTGCAACAGTAGATAGGTTCATAAGTAGCCAGTTTGCCCTAGGGAGTCATCAGCCTTATGTACAGAGACCTGCAGTAGCTCCAAAGGAAATGGCATGCTTCCGGAAAGCTGTCTGGGACTCCACCACTGCATTAGCGGTTGCGTGTCCATGTGTGTATGCATTTAGCTTTGCGGCCATTTGAGGATGTCCCTTGTAACAGTCAATCTTCAGCTGGTTTATGTGACCAACCCTTTGCCAATGTGTAACATAATAGTCTACCTTTATAGTGGGCGGAGTATATTACACAGAAACCATGAATACAAGCACTCACTGTAGGAAACTGTTTTCCTTTTTTATGTGTATTAGTATTGCATGCTTCCTTCATTTTTTATTTCATTACTGTGTTGTGCAGGGAGGTTGACTGGAGGCAGTCCAGAAGCTTGTATCATACCATATTCAGAATAAATCAATTAAAAAAAAAAAAGAAAGAAATACTGTAAAAAAGCCCAAACATTTACACACACTTCTTATACTTCATACATTTATGACAATTTACTGGAAAAATTACATTAAAGTTGAGCACTCCATATGTGAATCTGAGCCTTGAATACAATTATGCAGGTTCGCTTTTCACATTTCACAGCAGGCATAATGGGTTGATCACAGTAACACTTGTGAGCCATGTCAGATTGCGCGATGGATGCCTGATACATTGAATAAAGCATAGCATAAAGACAGGTGACAAATTAGAGGAGAGACCACTGCACCTTGGAATTGATTCTGCAAATCTGTGGACCCAAATGAAAGCATGAACCCAATTTTACCCAAATATATTCTTTCATTTGGCATTTGATGATGGTAGTGGAAAGCAAAGTCCATCGTTTTGATCCAAAATCTCTAATAAGTACAGAACTGAGATGAGATTTGGTGATAGTAAAGGCCGTAGCATGTGACTCACTTCATTTTCATACCCATCAAACCTTTCAGTGACCCCTCAGGTCATTTGGGTCATTCTGCAATTGACCAGTCCCATGTACATTTTCCTCATATTACCCAGCCATCTGTGCATATCGAGATACTGGATTCTTTGTTTTTACTTCCACCAAGGATGTTATATGATCAGTCCCTTTGTCTGTGTGTCTTAAGTAGGATTATGCAAAAAACCATCACTTCAGTTTTCATTGACATTGCAGGAAGGGTAGAGCATGAGCCAAAGATGACCCTCTTAAAATATGGAGAAGATCATAACAAGGAACAAGTGCCCTGAAT
>JAPTYQ010000015.1:16362886-16380220 GCA_029814465.1 Ostorhinchus cyanosoma | reverse complement strand
TTTCCATGTTTTCTTGATAATAACCAAAATCACTTCAGTTCTTACATCAATATCTATGTCATTGTACTGACAAAAACGGCTTTTATTCATTCCATGTTTTCTTTTCTGTCTGTTCTAGTCACATGATACACACAGGAGTTAGTACTTGATTACATAACCACTGTTTTTGATTACTTTTGATGGTCTAATAATTTTTTCCGCAACTGTAGTTAAAATTAACCACTAACTGGCACCAGTTGTCCTTGAGGTCCTCTGAGGTAACAGTTACCTAAACAGTGATACCAGTTGACACAGCAGAGGAGTACACACCTGTGGGTTATAATTTGTGGTTTTTGTGTGGCCTAATAATATTGTGGAACAAGAGGAGGAGTAAAGAGTAGGAGTGGTAGTGTGTGCTCTCTTGCCTTGCTAGTTTTATACAGGATAGTACATAGAAAAACAGTGGATTGGATGTAATATACAACACATGCCGCTTGAAGTAAGGACCCACCTCATTCTCTACCGAATGTACAAACCCATGTTTGATGTTTCACTCTGAAATCTAGGAACAACAGTGACTGAATGTGTTCTCCTTTTGTGATCATAAACCAAATTTGGTAAAGTCTACCTGCAGATGTGATGTGGTTCTGCAAATCCCTACAGACATAGCAAGCAGGAATGCAAACACTTCTGCAATCATGGAACGTTTTCACCATATTTGTATATACTGTAACTCCTGCATCAGAGAAAATGGCTGACAGGTTCATGGGAAATATAGAGACTGTGCATGTACCCTGAGGCCCATTTCTTTTCTGTACTAAGGTGTAACTAATCCTTCTCTAATTGTGGACACCTATTCACATAACGCTTCCTATTTGTATGAGGTTCCACCATGGTGTGTGAGTGTCAACAACTTATCTCTTCCACACGCTCTCTCTTCTTCACACATAATGTTTATGTGCTTAATGAACTGGGGAAGTGACTTGTGTCATCGTTTCACTATTGCATAATCACCCAGCGATTGAGAACTAAACAAAAGTTAACTTCCTCTTTCCAGCGAAACCTGAGAAGTCAGAAACCGCTTCTTCTCATCCTCTTTTACACACACACACACACACACACACACACACACACACACACACACATACACACACACACACACACTAATGAACAATGTAATCAGGTTACATTTCAACAAACTCAAACACAACCTGTATGGTTATTAGTTAGAGGGAGAAAAAACTTACGGTATTGGAAGTATGCATTGCTGTCAAGGATACTGGAAATGTAACTATGTTAGGTGAAAGCAGAATCACATTTGACTCAACTCTTCTATTATCTACAAATTCCCAGAAATTGCAGTTCTTGAGGAATGAGTCAGAATAGAAATCCCGGTTGGGTCTGACCCAGCCTGTATTTTACAGGAATGTATGTGGGAGTGATTGCTATTCACTTGAATGTATTATTGTGTGCGTATGTACGTGTGTATACACATTTGTGTTTGGTCATCCTCCTCAGCAGACATTCCCAGCTGTTTTCCAGGTAATGTTCTCACGCTTCTTGTACATCTCCTGTTTCTCACGCTGGCTGGTTTGACTGTAATCCCTACCAATGCACACACATAAACACACACAACACACACCTCTGCCTCTGTACCTGGCCACCAGGTGATCAGAAACCCACCTCACTCACTAACTCACTCCCTCACACACCCCTTCCTGTCTATGATGACAGAGAGGCCACAACAAAGACAGGACAGTGAAAATAAGCACAGTCAAAAACAAACAACAAACACGCACACACATGCAATGAAAGAGGGAATGAGACAGGTAAACAGTGAAGAGGGAGAAACAGGAAGAGGCAGGTAAAGGGAGATGGAAACACAAAGGCAGATGGGGTTGGGGGAATGGAGGGGTGTGGGGTATGGGGTGGAGATGAGATGTGGGAATGTGCGGGAACCAACAGGATGAGCTCATGCTTTCTCTAAGCCCCGCCCACTGCTTGACTCATGCTTGGCAGGTGCGTCTGCATGTGTGTTTACAGCTGCAGGTCAGCTCAGGGTGTGTCCTCATTACACTCCTGGGGAACATGTTTCCTCAAGCACAGGTACAGCTATTCATCACACCAGAGTTTCAACAGCCTCAAATCTTCAAAACCACATTGCGAGTTTAATCGAAACAAGAGTAAGAAATGTGTTGCGCAAAAAAAAAAAAAGTCTTGTAAATCATATTATGGAAAACTCATTAAAAAAACTGTAGCCCTGTTGAGCTTATGATGTAAGGGTTACAAATTTGGAAACTTTTAAGTGGTCCCTTAAGAGTGATCACATCTTCTCTTGGAGAGCAAGGTACAAAAGAGACATTTTAGGTTTACCCAATTCCATATGCTCTGTCACTCCCCTTTTGTTTTAAAGGGGTAATATGTACCATATGTGAAGAAACTAGCATCATTATTTCTTTGTTAGTTATGTGTGAGTAGATTGTAGCATACCTTGATAAACAAACAGCTTACTCAACTGTCTCAAGTAATAATTGTTCGCGATAACTCTGATTTGCGCTCATCTATCGTGGGCAGTGTGAGCTGCAGTAGCTACTGTTGACTTAGGCCACATTTCCACTACGTGGTACCAGCTCGACTCGAGTCAGCCTTTTTGCATTTCCATTATAAAAATGGACCTGAAATCTGTTTTTTTTGGTATCGCCTCCGTCCAGGTTCCAAGCGATACTAAAATGTGACGTATAAACCTTGCAGACACTGATTGGTCAGACAGTTGTCTCTGTGATCCGCCGGTTTACAAAATACAGATGCGGAAGTTGACAGTAAATATAGCGGTACATGAATCCACATGATGACAGCCCAAAACTACACCATGGTCGGTCCAGGAGATTCAGTCTTTGGTGGCTGATGTAAAAATTCTGATGAGACAACATGAAACAAGCGAGTTTATTAGTAACTCCTTGAGCAGACGACACGGAAGTAATGCACTGCACTGTTATGATGTCCAGGTACTGTGAAGTTGGTACTATCCTGTAATGGATACGCTCTCCAGGAATACTGGGTTGAGTCGAGCCCAGCCAAGTCGAGCTGGTCCCACATAGTGGAAATTAGAAATGGAGTTCACTAATGTCAACAAATGCCCAGCTTCCAGCTCAGCACAACACACTTCCACACACAAAAGCATGTGCAAATGCAACATATCCCACATTTGAAGAGATGGTGTAGTTGGCGGAGGCACTATTTGGAATATGTCTTTGTGTCCAAGGTGTGAGGTCAGAATAGAAATGTATGCCGTTTACCATAATGACACATAAATAAAATAAGGGAAACTTAACTCAATAAACTCTCCTGTTCTCAGCTCAGTGGTAAATACAATCGTGGAAAAAAAAATATTAGACCATCAAAAGTCATCAACAATAATGGTAACTCCTGTGTGTATCATATGACTAAAACAGACAGAAAAGAAAGCATGGAATGCCTAAAAGCACTGTTTTTGTCAGTACAATGCCATAGCTGTTGATGTACGAGCTGAAGTGATTTTGGTTATTATCAAGAAAACATGCAAAATGGATAGATATCAGCTCTGAAATTAAACTACTATGAGCTATTTTTGTTGTTATCATATTTGTCCAAACAAATGTACCTTTAGTTGTACCAGGCATTAAAATGAACAAGAAACATTTTTTTCCCCACAACTATAAAAACAAATCACTCATATTATGTAGACCTGTTCTTGCTTTGCAACAGAACGACACAAGTTCACATTCATAAAATTGACACTGTTGTAATTCCATCTTGGTACAAGACTCTTCTGATGGTCTATTATTCATCTGTGTGGTGTATTATTAAATAAAGTCTGAAAAAAATCATCAGAAAACCATTTGCCACACTAATTTAGAGTGAATAAAACAGCCTAAAAACGAGTTTTCTGGAGTATTATGCTCTTATAGTGTTTTTGCGATTAAAACACTGTCACATTATACCACATATGCAGTAGGACAGGAGCTGAGGTATCATAAGGTCAGAAATGACTTCTACATTTGTTAATGTTAGTCCTGAAGTTCAATGATTTAACCACACTGAGCAAAGATTATAGTGTAAAAACACAACTGAATGGTAAATGGACTGAGCTTATATAGCACATTTTGTGCATCTTCATGGTGCCCAAAGCACTTTACAGTTCCTCACAGACCAGTAGGTGGCTGCTGCCATGCAAGGCGCTGCCAGACTCTACTGGGAGCAATTCAGGGTTCAGTGTCTTGCCCAAGGACACTTCGACAGTTAGAGCCAGGATTTGAACGGCTGAACCTTTGGTCAGTGGATGATCTACTCTAACTGAGCCACAGCCGAATGGTATATGTCAGAAAGTATGCTTATTCGATTCGATTCGATTTGATTCGATTCGATTTGATTCGATTAGACACTTCATTCATCCCAGAGGGAAATTTACAGGTTTCAGCAGTACAATACAACAACAGTAAAAACAATAAACAAAAATAGTATAAATGTCTCTGTAGGCTTTCATTTACCCAGGTCATCATTTTATTTGGTAGTTGTTCTAGGTTCAACTGAACTGGTTTAGCTCTTTTTCAAGAGCCGAACCAGTCCAGTTGAACTGAGATGAACTACCAAGAAGTATGCGTTTGAATGAACTCCTCATTTGCAAAACCAACATCATCACATTTTTCTGAAGTTAGTTTCCTTTAAATAAAAACATATCAAAAAAATTGTAATATTCAGAACCACAGAAAAAAAAATAGAAACAAAAGAACTCAATTATGGTTTTTCTATTTCTGTACTTTGACAAATGCAAAACCACAAATGAGGCTCTTGTGTTCAACTACAGATGCCTGGGTTAGATGATGATCACGATGTCAAATTGTGCAGGAAACAAAAGCAAAGTCATTTCTGTTGTTGTTTATGGTTTGACAGTTGTTTGGCCAGCCATGCATACCATGCATTATTTGAAAGTCACAATCTAGAGGGCACAAACGGAAACATTGCAACTAGTGTTGCTAAATGTCAAAAAGAATGATCACATGTTGACAGTCCATTGATACAATGACTAACAATAATCATCATCATATTCCTTCAGGATCAGGACACAGATGTGTTCTATACCAACACACAGCATGAGCTTTAGCATATCCTTCTGTGTGCCTCTAATCTGGAGCTCTCCTCCCTCCAGTCACAGCTCTCACCTGTTCCTAAATACATTTGTCATCCTAACTGATGACCACAAATGTTTCAGTTCCTCTTATCTTTGTGTCGCCTCTATCTCGTTTTTTCTTTATCTCTGATAATGTTCTGAATTCTCAGGGCTCATGTCTTATCTCGGCCACTCTCTGTATGACGCACAGAGCTGAGCAAGGACATGCAGTCTCTCTATTGAACAGAGACAATGTCCTTGAGTTGTCCCTTGTCCATGTCCTTTGGAATGTTTCTATATTTGAGGATAGAAAATGCAATGGATGAGAGCGAGGACAATGGCACGCTTGTTTACATATACACCTCTGGTCAGAAATTACATATTCAGTCTGTGCACTGACCTTAGGTTAGGTCATTAGTGTGTGTGTGTGTGTGTGTGTGTGTGTGTGTGTGTGTGTGTGTGTGTGTGTGTGTGTGTGTGTGTGTGTGTGTCGGTGTGTGTGTGTGTGTGTGTGTGTGTGTGTGCGTGTGTGTGTGTAGGTGTGTGTGTGTGTGCGTGTGTGTGTGTGTAGGTGTGTGTGTGTGTGTGCATGTGTGTGTACGTGTGTGTGTATGACGGTCTCATACAAAAGTACACAAACAGGTGAAAAACAAGAATGGTGGTTGGGCAATGAAAAATCTGCAGGACTGGAAAGAGAAGTTGGGGGAGGGGCGACTCATTTGGGAATTACCATATTATTATATGAATGATGGAGGCTGGTGGTGGTGAAGGAGAGATAAATAAATAATCAGCGAAACATATGGTTAAGTGACAGAAGGCAAGACAAATTAAGAAAACCAGACAAGACACATACATTAAACTGAAAATTGGATGTATTTTATAATTTATGTATTTTAATCAACTAAGCAAAAGAGAGCGATACAAAAGATTTCCTTGTTTGGTGTCTCTTGTATCAGTGTAATGAAAGCTCTTTTCCTTCTCACAGCAGGTTTAGAGCTCCAGAGACATTGACACTGTCTGGAAGTGGGCCATCAGTTTCCTTCAATCACTCTAATGTGGAGAGCTGTGAGGCTGACAGTCATCTATAGTGGACTGATACCCCTCCCCCCGAGTGCTAATAAACAAACACACTCCCTCCCTTGGAGTCCCCCAGGTGGTCTCCATCAACACATTGAATGGAGCATCACTCAATGATGGATCAAAAGAAAGACTGTCCACCCATTGCTCATCTTCTCTTCCACCATCCTCCCAACTGTTCTTCTCCTCCGCTCCGTGTTCCACCACTCTTTGATCCACCCTTTCTCGTTTAGCCCCCCTCTCATCCATCTTGGGTGTTCCAACCATGCTCCGAGCTCTAGACAGGCCGAGGGGCTTTAGACCTCATCCCTCACCTCGCTCTTCCTGCTGGGACAAATAGGCCTCGCTGGGTGAATGATGAGCCTGTTACACAGACAAGTGCTTTTTTTTTTTTTTTTTTTAAATCGGTGCTTATGTCTGGCTTTTTCATGCATGCACTCTCACATTCAGATACTATATCAAAGTAAGCTTCCATTTTTTTTTTTTATAAAAGCTTAATCAGGCTAACAAAACGAAATGATTTATTTTAGATAAAACAAAATGTTCCCTATGGTTTTATTACCCATCTCATTTTCATTGCAGTGCGCAACTCAGACCAAATTATACCAGGTCTCCCTCCTGTCTGTCGACTTATTTGTTTTTCCATCCACTGTTCTTATGCAAATATTAAAGCTGCACTGCTTGATGGTTTTTTAGTATCACTGGGGGAAAAAAAAATCCATACCTACCTTTCAGCATATTGTAATTCAGTTGATCTAAAAAGATAAGCAACTTCTGCAACTATTCATTCCCTGTGGTTTCTGGCTGCAGAAAATCCACCCCATTAATGCTCCAATTTTCTGTACTCACTGGTGTTTTCAGACATGTAGGTGGGGTAAATGCATGATTGACAGCTGTAATTACCTATCACTGATCAGATTCTGTCAAATGTGACCTGGATCAGTTCTACTATGTCTCAACACTAAAGGTCAAAAAAGCGGCTTCACTTTTCCATAATGACTTGAAAAAAGACCATCAGTTCATCTGTATTTGCATTTTTTCTTGGATTTATTCCCTCTGACTTTGGCTTCTGCAGATTTAAGGCTATGTTCTTAATTATTGTTATGGGTTTAAGACTTTTCTAGGTAGATGTTGACATGGGGGAAAGGATTCATAAAGTAGATGACAAACAGGAAGACAACTCCAAGGCACTCTCTGTAAGTATTACAGTGCCTTTGGAAATGTAGGGAATGTTCCAGACTGTAACACACCTGCAGGAGCTGTTGATTCACAGCAGATATAAACAGTATTTTGACAATACATGAAGCTGGATGATGATGAACTGAAAAAGACTACTGATTTGGATCATATTGTATGATTTAGTTGAAACTCTTACATGTGTTGATGGCATTTCATCACTATTCATTTAATAGGGCATTTTTATTTATTTCTTGTATTAATTCAGTGAACATTGTATTCTCCTTATTAATCTGCATATGCAGACAAAAGTACTTATTGCGAATTTTCTTGTCATTATATTTATTCCCTTATTTATACATATTTATACTTATTAATACACGCTGGTTTTTATTTTCAACTCATTTTCTGTGTGCATTAATGGTCAGTACATTTTTATTTCCATTGGGATCGAGCATGTGCTATCTTTTCTGCCTTAAATTGCTTTAATTTAGTGTTTATAGACTCCTGAGATACTCCAGATTGTCTGTGGCACTCAAACCCAATCCAAACATATTTCTTTTAGTCATTGTGGTTAACAGCAAACGATCTACTCGCTAAAAGCATTAGTGCGAGGTAAACAAACTGTCACATTCCAAATAACTATGGTATTTGTTTATCATACATTCTGAATAGATATCCTTGATACAACTACTGTGTTATGTTATTGAAAATGTTCTTTAATTTTTGTGCTCAAAAAAGTAATTAATGCGGTGTTGATGCTGTTTATTTCAAATACAAATGAAGGTGTTAACAGCAAGGTGAATTAACAACACCTTCAGATAGCCTCCTTGCAAGGTATAATGAAAATTTTAAATGATTTCAAATTTATGAGGGGGGATACTCATATCAAAATGCATATTGCATTTTTGGCTCTGTTTTAATTTTGTGTAATTTTAACCCTGTAAAGCCTGAACCATTAAATCACTAACAGAAAATTCCACTTTTTTGAAACTGAAGCCTTTATTGGTCCTTCTGAACAAATATCAATTTCCATGTATGAATTTCAATTTTTTATCATATTTGATTCATCAGGTCTCAGTCCTCAAATATTATTTTTGGATAAACAAAAACACAATATAACACAAACATGTCTAACAAATTGGTAATTCCTTTTCAAATTTGTCAAAGTTCTGCCTCCTTCCTCATTAATGACAGACTTGTAGTGTCACTGGAAAGGCATCTGGTGAACAAATTTCTCCTACTAGTGGTTTAACAGTGTATTGCATGTATCTAATTGTATACATCAGGTTTTTCAAGACAAAAAATATCACACTGATCATGTAGAGGGCTTCAAAACTCATGTATCAATTATGATACGTTTGACATTATAGGGTTAAAAGCATCATCAGTGTGCAAACTGTAGGACTGCTTTACATAGACCCACAGGCATCTTTCAAATATCTCTAAATGAAGGACTCAGCCCAGGGTAGTGTCCTAAACACTGGAACAGTCCCTCAGTGAGACTTGATGACAGCACATCCTGAAAATGTAGACATTAAGGATCCTTTCTAGAATCTGAGAACCAGTCAAAAAGCTCCTTTTTACCCAGTGGCTCCAACGTTTATTCAACAGAAATAAAAGGCTACAAAAAAAGCCATAAGAACTACAAGTGATCTGATCTCTGTCCATACATGGTATCTTTTGTGTCAAACTGAAACAGACATCTATATAAGCCTAGTTGGAAAGCAGTATATGAGAGGTGTATGTTAATAGACTGAAATGGAAACAGACTACCAGAAGCAGTGTTTAGACTAGGCCCAATAACTTGCAGGCTGTTATGCAAGGCCTGGCAAGAGCATAGAGCATCATAACAGCTGTAATGAAAACCAGACACACACACACACACACACACACACACACACACACACACACACACACACACACACACGCACACACAGTAGTCCAGTGAAATGGAGCAACCTCCCATCCAAACTCCATCCATAGTGAGGATACTACCCACAAGTTCTTTCGGCTTCACCCCCTTGTTCTCCGTCTTTCTCTGCCTCTTTTTTACTCCAGTGTAATAACATGATAGGTTTTTCTCCCTCTGAGTACTAGCAGAGCAACAACACATTCCTGTCCACATTCCAGCCTCTGGAAAAACAGTGTCCGGAACATAATAAAAGGCCAAGCACGTCATTTGTTTTTAAACCCACTTGCTTGCTGGAACAAAACTGTGCTGAGGGCTGGATTGGATAAATGTGTTTGTGCATAAGAGAAAGAGACAGTGAGAGTGATGTGTTTGTGCTTAAATGCATGGTGTGTTTTCTGTTTTTCTCTGCAGTTGTGAGGGTGCGATGAGCTAAGGCTTCCATCAGCAGCAGTACACCACATTACCTTCACAGAGATAAACAACATGAAATGCAAATGTGTGGTGAAAAAAGGGCATTGTGGAGCCTTGATGATCAGCTAATATCCACAACTGCAAGCATAAATGGTTTTATTGGAAGATTTCCCCTTTTAGTCTGATGTTATTAGCGTTTTTATCCAAACAGTCTTAGTTCACTTCTATTTTTATGGCCAGATATGAGGTCAACCCAATCACCAGTGTTTCACTAATACTTTTTTATTTTTTTTATTTTAACCCACCTTTTTTTATCACACCTCTGTGGACTTGAGATTATGGATGTATACGGTTTGCTGAAAAGTACAATCATATGTATGTTCAACATTATATTCTGGCTAATGGGTAAATCATGAGCCTATTCTCTTACACAAGTTTATTTTGATCAGTATGACTCATCATCAGTTGCCTCAGGTCCATAAAGCAAATTAAACTTAGGTCAAGCTCACATACACAACAGTATGTGCTTGGAAAAAAAGCTATATTTACTTTAAGGAACCAAATCGAATGACAGCAGTTAAGACAGACTAAAATAAACCAGGCTAATTTGGCACAGTGTGACTTTATTTTGGTCGCCTACATTCTCAGGTATCTCCTGTTGAAATTTTTTGTAAGTACACAATATGGTAGTAGGGAAGTATTTGGCTGTATACTCGGTAATTATCACTAAACAGCTGTTAAGAGGAGTACAGGACACTTTGGCCCTGTCCAAGTTGGCACTTTACGGTGTTTGTTGTGGAGACAGCCTTTTGTGCACACACTAAATCCTTGATAACTATCCATGCAAACAACAGTCTGCGTGACAGTGCTGGCAGGTTGAAGGTCAGGGTGGTTTTCATGGAATGTTTTGGTTGTGGCGTATCCTTGGTCAGAGAGCCTCTTGACCTCCACATCCTGTCTATAACAATATTACTTTCACTCCTCCTTGTCCAGGCCAGTCATCACTCTCCAACCATGACTGTGACTGATTTTGTCACGACACCTCCAGGATGACATTTCCCATCATTCAACCTATTTTTGTCTTTACTTCCATCCAGACATATGCAGCTCCCTTCACCGCCCCCAATATGGTTGTATGGTAACTGATACTACGAGCTTCCGACCCACCAATCTATATCACTGCTGACCTCATCTAGTGCTCCTTTGCTCCTGCTGCTCCCCCACTGCCGGTCCCATCAGCTCCTCAGGAAGCTAATAATCTCCTTCCTGTATCTGACAGAGGACGTGGCAGCGGGTCCATGTGTCGGGGGGGAGCATGTGTGCGCATGTGCATGAGTGTGCGTGTATGCATGAGCCCATGAACAATGATTATTCAGCCAGAACGGAAGTCATAAAGACTTCCTCTGATCACTATCAGTGTAGACAGAGGGAGTGGAGTGATAATACAGCCACGGGCTATACACACAACACTAGACTAGAGCTGTACTGACACCCAAACAAAACTGCTGCCTGAGATGCTAGGAGATTCCACATACCACTTGCATTATATCTAAATGTCACTAAATGTCATCCTGTGTCAGTTAAAAGCCAAGGTTATGACTTACTCATAGAAAATATGGTCTGAAGTGACTGAGTGGCTGCTTGACAAATCGTTTGCATGAAAGCTTTAATCTTGCATGTGATTTGGTTTTATTTGTTGAAATAAGTATTATTGTGTCAGTGGAGTTTAGTTTTGCCCTTCTTGGTAAAAAAACAAACAAAAAAAAAAACATATTTCATGCGTTAAACTCTGTCGGGCACTCCTTGTACTCTGTGCATTTGTTTTCCTCTTATTTCAAGCTCCAAGAGTGAAGCAACTGAATTATCCTGAGTTATGCAATTCTGTCTGCACAACTGTTAGAAAATCAAACAAATGAACAGAACTGCTGGAGGCAAAAGCTGGTGATGTCAGATAGTGCCAGTGGGAGTCGGTGGGAGAGGAGAGGACAGCAAATGTAGTCTGCATCCATGACAAATGGAGTCCCCCATGACTTTAAATCTAAAAAAGATGAACACCAAAGGCCTGAAGCCAGCGCTGGTGAAGGATGAGGGGGCAGGATTTTATAGTTTTATAGAAAGGACCAAAACACAGGGCTATTGAAGAAGTGGTCGTTTGAAAAACCCATTACTTATCCCCACTGTTGCACTTTGAGACGTGTTCCTTCATTATGTTAAACACAACTGAATTTCCATAGAATGAGTTTTTGGAAATGTACACTTTACTCCTGTTTTTTTTTATTTTTTTTTATCCACATTCACATTCAAAATCCATACTGTGTAGAATAGAAAACTGAGTAGGTTTGCTATGTAAACATGATCCATAAAGCACATTTAGTACAAACTGTTTGTTAGATCAAGGAAACTGTGTATTTGGTTTTACAAAGAGTGTCCAACCTAACCTGTTCACAAACAGGTTTTCTTCATCAAACCTTGAATTTGTGTTTCCTCCTCCTGATTTCACAAAGGGCTCTGTCTTTGGCTGCTATCATTTCCTCATACAGACCTGATCATCACACATATCCAAATACTGATTAGAGTTTAGAAGCTTGAACAAGATACCATTTGAAGTGTAATCGAAGAAGGATGATGAGAGGATGATGAAGAAGGCTTCGTTGACACCGTCTTAATTTCATAAAAAGATTTATTATAAAAGTAGGGCATCAAACAGGCACCATGGTCTGCCTGGTGAACTCTCAGCCAAAATGAAGTCCCCGATCTAAGTGTAACCTACACTTTTATACCTCTGTTGTTTACCCTAAACATTTGGTCTCTCCTTAAAGGTATTGTTCCCTTAAAACTTCACACAAACCCCAACATGAGTGGGGTAATATCCTGCTGATCTTGGAACAGAGGTACATGACAAATGGTAGAACATAGTAAGTTATAAACATCATGAACACTTCATTGTTGACTTCAACCCCTGCTGATCCAAAACCAGATATAAGTGACAATCAAGTCTGGGATTCACTCAGTCATGAATATCAAAGACCCTTCAGACTCTACACATTCTAGCATTTCAGAATCTCCATTCACCACCATCATTTCACCTACCATATGCACTTCTGTACATCTACCATGAACAAATGGAACTAAAGAAGTTACTCATATTAACATACACATTTTTATTTACTAGACTATACTTGAGACAAATGTTTATGTAGTCCACATATATGCATGTATTTTCCTCCACTGAATTAGCATTGCAACACTGCCTTTTTATGACCTGCTGCTATGGTGAATCACTAGTGGGTTTTCCGCTGGATGTCTGTGCAAAACTTTACTGATATTTACTAAAACAGAAGTGCGTAATGTCAGTTTTCCCACTAAATCACAAATGTGGTGATTTGTTTATTCATGGTCTTGAGATGACACGAGAAGTCATTCCATAAACATGGAGACGAAGATAAAAATCACATTGATTTGTCCATTATTATTATTATTATTATTATTATTATTATTATTATTATTATTATTATTATTATTATTATTATTATTATTATTATACCCCTCTATCATGTAATAAACTAAAAAATGATTCCGTTTCCTGGTGTGTCCACACATACCACATCACGTTTCTTTGAAATCTCATCTCTGCTTGTTTTAACGTCCGCCAGTGTACTTTTTTTTTTATTATTCACATGACTGTAGTTGTGGATAAAGGTCTTTCCATTGCAGTTTTGTGTGATATACTAATTTCACTACACCCAAAAAAACCCCACCTCTTATCAGCACAAAAAATTTTTCATGGAAAAATGATTTTTGGCAAATTCCATTCCAAATTCTGTTTGGCAATTTTTTATGTACAGATTATTTTGTGCAATTTGTGGGTCAATGGAAAAGCAGCTAGTTTTTCTTAGCTTTATTGGTAATAGATTATTTTGTTCAGCAGGCACATCCTGAACTCAGTGTGGACAGACTTGGAGTTGACTGTACTAACTCTAAGTTCAGAGTTAACTTCAGTTTGTTGCTATAAAACAGGTGGTATAACCCACAAAGACATCCCCTCATCTACAAAACCGAAACCAATGATGTAATTCTGTCCATTCTTTCCTTTTTCTATCACTTTCAGCACATCTAGGTTTTTTCAGATGTACGCACACATTCTCATATAATGACAATACAATAGAGCTGTCTCCACAACAGACTCAGGCCACACTGCTGCTCCAGTTGTAAGTGATCTCACAGAGTTATCCCACACAGGAAACATCAAAAGGCCAAAGTTTAACAGCCCACCAATAAACGAGCAGCTCTTACAACCTAGTTTTATATGACCCAATATCACACCACCACTCTGTAGGGACTTAGGGGACCAATAACTTGTGTCATTAATGACTGCTGCTTATCCTGCCTCTTGACCTGGACATCTCTCGTAAAAGTAAAAGAAACACCTTGGCCCCTCCCATTTTCCCATTCTCGTTGTGATTCTCGTCTGCAACAAGATGGTGACCGCAAGCTTCAAGTATTTTTGTCGATAAAACAAGAGCAAAGAGTGCAGCTTTTAATTCAGGTTTGTGATGGTTTGTTTATCACCTGAGGCTGTATCATCATTGAATTATTTATTCTTTTGCTCATGTCAGTTGTTTTAAGAATTCTGCATAGCACATTGAAACTGTCAGAACATATTACTCTGGGGGGATTTAAGACAGTTTTAAAAAATCAAGCAAATATCACACTTGGTCAGTGAGGTGCGTAATATTTAACTTACTGCTTTTACTTCATCTTTTATTTATTTCTTGGTATTCTTTTCCTACATTTTGCCCTACCTTAGTAATAAAAACTGTAATTGTAAGATTAACAGAAAACGTCTGCTAAGATGTGTTTAGCAATTTTTAACCTCTGCTGTTTTTATTTACTTATCATTTTGAATCTTTTATTTATTTTGGTTTTTCTTGTCCTAGTTTTTGACCTGCCTCGGTGATAAATATTGTAATTTTAGGATTAACAACAGGAAAGGTCAGTGTTTAGTAATACTTAACCTCTTATGTTTTTTAATTTCCCATTAATTTAATCCTTTATTTATTTTTTGTCGCTCTTTTCCTATTTCTTTTCTTTATCCTGCATGTGCTTCAGTGAACTCATCTTGCCTTTGGTAATAAAAAAATCTGATTATTATCGTTGAATCTCAATTAATAACTTGACTTTTGAAAAATTTGAAATTCCGTCCTTTTGTCCATAACTGATTCTATTTTTTTTTGGTCTATTTTCCTCTCGCTCTGCTATGTCCTGTCTCTGTTCTTAATCTTGTTTTCCTTGTAGCGGTCTCTGTGTTGTAATCCACACCTGGACAGGCGCCAATCCTGTCTGCAGACACCTGCCTCAAACCCACTGAGAAAAACAAGAGCGAGGAGCAGATCCCACCCCTTCATCCCCTGCTCCCTCTCTCACTGTTAGTCTCACAACCCCCTTTTACTCTCTGTGAGGTCATGTGACTTCCTTCCTGTTGTTTTGACCCTGGGGTTGCACTGCCTCAGGGTCAATGCATGACTCCCCCCAACTCCCCTATTATCCGCAATCTGAAAATCTCCTTTTGCGGTTTCCCTGTCTCCTGCCTGTCACAAACATGGAAACAAACGGGAGGAGAGACAGAGGAAGAGAGGCGGGCCTCAGATGAATCTCATTGAACTTTAGAGTAACTCAATGACCAGGCTCTACTCCTCTTTATGGTGGTCTCTCGCTGACCTTTCTGTCTGTGGATGACGGCAAAGAGTGGGGGGCTGGGTGCTGGCCTCTTGTTATGGCTCACTCAAATAAAGAACACTTTGTTTTGGGTCCACACACTGACTGTTGGATGAAGACTGCTCTTAACATCCGTCCATTATAGATCCTACATTGTTCCTCTGTCTAGACATTACTCCAAATTTCGCACATAACTCAGTCGCTTAAATAAAATGTTGACATTGTGCGTTTGTGTAAATCATGGATAAATATAATATCAATGTTGGGAACCCATATGCTCCATATCAAACTTTATAGTCTTGTTAAAGTGTGTGTGTTTTAATGTTTCAAAAATGCATTTGTTTTTATGGTTAGGTTTTGACAGTGATTTTATTTTATTTTTTTAACTTGTCTTGTCCAGCATCATAACAACAGATTGGCAGTCTGGCTGTCTTTTGGTGCTGAACAAATTTGCTATGTCAAGGGAAACTTCATAAAGTATACGAGGCTACCCTTGATATTCTACTGTCTTTATTATGAATTTTGTTGAAGCACATTTTGATGCCAGACCTGACGACATGGAGGAACGGCGGCCGGAAACAAGGAAGAAGGTGGCGAAGACCCTCACAAGAAAATATCAACAATACAAACAACAACAACCATGGTGATAATTATAATAGTAACAATAACTAGAACAGGGAGTGGTAGTTTAAAGAAAAACCTATCAATACTATCCAAAATATAACCAAAAAAACCCCAAACATTTTCAATGTATTTAAAAGAATTTAATCCACACCGTAAATTTTCTTATTCATTGTCCAGGATTCAGGATGCTGAAATCCACTCTCTGGTGACAAACTGCTGGATTTTGTGTGTAATCCACATCATAATACATCTAGGTTGACCATATTTTCCTCCTTTCTAATCATTAAAGGTGCTAATGTCAGTGCACCCAAAGCAATCAAAGGTTATTAGAATATAACAAGCCCCCATAATCCCTCTGGATTGTATAATGTAATCTCCTGAATTATCAAAGCTCCTGCTATCTCATAGTTTTCCCACAGCACCAGGCTTCTGTTCCTATCAGAACACCATTCACAACACTTTCCTGATTCAGAACAGGCGTCAGAGGGCAAACAGTGGATCTAGTGTGTTGTCATGGTTACAGATAAGGCTGTGTATTATCACCGTCTGCAGCAACGGAAAACACATGACTGCGAATTGTGGTACTACTGGTATATGAATGTGTATTTGCGTATGTGTGTATGCTTATGGGTACATGATGTGTGGATGTGTGTGCAGTGGTGGCGTCACTGCCTGCGTAAACAGAATTCTTTAGAGAAAAAAATATATTTGTTCAGGATTCTGTTAATGAACTCAGCCTTACCTCTTAGATGATCAAATAACCATGTATCATCATACTTTTATACAGCATATATCAAACAAATGAATGCCGTAAAATTGACTTAAGAAATTCACTAAACTAAATGAAAGATATGCAGGGACAATTGTGTAAAATCTATATACTATATAAAATAGATATAACATATTTTATATAGTATATAGTTTATATATAGTTTATATGTATATCATATAATGATATGTAATAAAGATTCACAGTAAAATGTTGATAAAACTCAATACAGAAAAATATTTGATTATGATAAATGAAGTAAGCATCCAGACTAAATCCTATAAAATTTAAAACATTCCATAGAAGCCAGATGAGTAAGTTTTAATATCTTTATTCTCAGCTCACCCAGATGAGTCTGTGAAAGTTTTTCACTATCACAAAAAACTTTCCCATCAACAGTGGAAAACGTACTAGTATTTGGAACACTCTGCGTGCTGTATGTTTACTCTTTCTGTGTGTGTGTGTGTGTGTGTGTGTGTGTGTGTGTGTGTGTGTGTGTGTGTGTGTGTGTGTGTGTGTGTG
>JAPTYQ010000015.1:16329803-16342595 GCA_029814465.1 Ostorhinchus cyanosoma | reverse complement strand
AGGATGACAGGGTGCAAACATCTTATGCAAATCTTTTTGGAAACAATACATTACTTGTTTGCCAAGAAATTAAAATACCGTGAACCTGAAGTTTGTGTTGCATCCAAAAGAACAGGAATCTACACAATAAATACAAGTCAGAATATGTATTTTGTTTGTTTGACACATTTTAATTTCAAATCGTTCAGTTGGATGCATTGAGGTCAGACTGAGGCTGCACCAGCGTCACACAAATCAAACATAATTCTACAGCTCTAACTATTGTGTGGCGATATAGGGTAATAATTATAAATCAAATATAATTCCATATTCTTATTTCAAAAAAAGCCAATTCGAATTGTCAACCAAGCACAGTATTTAGTGCCAACAAATTCCCTATTTCTAAAATTAAATGCCCTAAAACTACACAATTCTGTCAACCTCAATACTCTCATCTCTACAGGAGATGTTTGAGCCCAGGCAAAGAAATTACAATTTAATGGGAACTGAGATCTTCAAGAAAAGTGGTGAAATGTAGAACAAACATAAAAAGTCAGTGTATCTCTTTTAGAGGAACAATATGGAGCAAAACTTTAAAAAGACTTCTTCAATTTGTGTATTTAAAAGAATGTATAAATCCAGTATAATAACATAATATGCATTATGGCATTAATGCATTATTATTATTATTATTATTATTATTATTAAATATAGAACATTATCTGAATAAGTGTATAGAAGAAAGCATAAAATGTGTATTACCTATTTCATTAATATATTCAGACTGTTATGATTAGCAGATATTATCACATTATTGATGATTACATTTGTAGTAAATATTTAAAGCGCATATAAATATCATACTTTATATTTTTTTTAAAAGTGTGTTAACAAAGCAAAGGAAGCAAACATAATTTATTAGTTTTTAAAAAGGGGGTAAGAGTCCATAAGTTATACTTTTCGAATGCTGAAAATTTTTGTTTGACTTTGTTTTATGGTTCTTTGCAATCTGATGATTTTATGTGCTCAAAGTAAAACTAAACTAAGTAACTAAGTAACTAACTGTCAGAATATTCCAGGATACTGTGCATTTAGCATTAGAATCATTTGTTGAACTTCCTGTAATGTGAACTCTAACAAAGTCAGTGCTTACTTTACTGTTACTTATTAAACCAATTATCACAAACTAATGTAAAATAAATGTGGACTGTCTCCACTGGCTGATTGACCTGCTCATGTGGAAATGGGGCGGGGCAATGTGGGTGGGTCTTCTTCCTATTCCTTTGAGTGTTGTGGAAGAGTCACATTGAAATTATTGTACATTTTTGTGATATTTGTTTTCTGTTTTGGTTGATTTATTGCCACATATTGCAGCGTCCTTTTGGATCTGGAATTTCTTTTGCCTACTTATGTTTGAAGTGAAGTCTATTTATGAGTAATATGGCTATGAAATAGATGGAGTTTATTTTGATATGTATAATGTTTTTGTGTTTTGTGCAGGATGGTTTAGAATTGATTTTGACATGTATGAGATTGTTACAGTACTTTGCAGAACTGACTGGGACTTTGGGATCAGTAGAAAAAGATAGGGTAAAGAGGTGGGAGTAGATAAGTTGTACTTCATCTCACTCCTTTTTGAGTGTTTTTTTTTGTTTGTTTTCCTTTTTTTTCCTTTGTGTGTGTTTATTTTTATATACGAAAAAAAACAAAAAAAAAACACTTAGAGATGAACTGTATAGCTTTTTTGGAGCATTCTTTGAGTTTGGTTGAGACTGACTACCCATCATCCCCCTTTTCCCTACAGACACTGTTTCATCCAGTCCTTTGTTCAGTTCATTCAGAGCTACTGTAGAAGCAATACAATACAATACAATACAATATGGCAGACTCCTTCACAGACCCCCCCCCCCCCTCCTCTGTAGCTATAAACAGCTCATTCCACGCAAACAGAAATATTAGCTTTCTTGTTTTCAGGTAATTATTCAGTAATTCATAATAATATACAATATTATATTCCATTCCTGTAAATAGATCCTATTAACACTGTGTCCACACTGATATGGATATTTTCTTTTTGAACAATATCTGCTATTTTATCTATTAATTTTCATTCTATCAACACAACAATGTAAAAATGACAACAAAACGTTAAAAGCCATTGGTTCTAGCAAACAAAGAAGGTTTCATCTTAAGTATAGGTTTGGTTTTGCAAACTGTATTTTTTATATTGTGGGGTTGTTGTTGTTTTTTTTTGTTTTTTTTTCATAAAACCCCTACATGTGCAGTCTGATTCATGATATGCTGTATTGATGTGTCCTCCTGAGACCAAGGGAAGTGAATATTTTAGCTTTTTTTTTTATATCAAAACAGTTGTCTTGATTGGAAACTTCATAATGCAACAACTTTTTTCAATACATTTTTAAAATTATTCTTATTTATTTATCTTTTTAAAGGAATGTCCTTTGCAATGGGCAGCATTTTTAAAGTAAAACTGTCAAACTTTTGTCCCCTACAGAGGACAAAAATGCATTGCTGGGTCTCAGGAGGTTCTACATCTATATGACCTATATTTGATGTTACAGGTACATGTTTATTAGCCGTATTTTTCGGACCTTAAGGTGCAACGGATTATAAGGCACACCGTCAATTTTTGAGAAAATGAATGGATTTTAAGTGCGGAAAATACGGTACACTAAGCAATAGAAGACAAACATTGGTGTCTAATGCCATTGTTTTCCAATCTAAGGTTATTACAAATACCAGTTTTTGATATACCTAAAATGGTAAGGAGAGGTCCAAACCTACAGAAAAAATATCTGTTATGTAAAACATCCACATTATTGCAGTTGTAGCATAAACCTTATAAACTACACCTTAAAATTGCTTCTTTTTCAGATTGTACTGGTGTGTAGCAAACTAAAAGACAAATCAAGCTGAATTTGTTTTTTTCAGCCCTAAATCCTAAATATTCTGTACCATAGTGGCTACAACATCCTTTACCCTTTGACCCTCCCTTTTGCTCTGCCTAGAAACAGTTGCTAGGTAGTAATGGGGTAGCGGGAGGGGTTTCGCTAACAGTCAGATTGAACACCGTGTCTTTGCGGTTGTCTGAACACATTTCTTCTGGTCATCGTCATCATCATCGGCTTTATTTATTTACAACTTATTTCTGAAAGTCCAAGCATATGTTTTATACAACTGGTGTCAAAAACTACACTTTAGGACAAAATACAAACACATCCCGCTCTTAAAGTCATCTGGAGGGAGCGATGAAGACGGGAGAAATAAAGGAAATATGGCAAAGGTGACCACCATTCATTGCCCTAAATGGAAACCTGAGATGACGGGGTTGTGTGTGATTCAGGTCTTATTGGTGTAGCAACAGGGGGCAGTTAGGTCCAAATTACCTCTTGGCCATGTACCCCCTCCTCCTGCGTAATGGTGGACCTTTCAACCCAAAATAAATAACGGAGTGGCCTGCTGCCACTTCCAGCGGTGTGGATGAATTAGGGAATTGGCCCTTTACAGCGGTGGCTCAGATTTAGATTAATGATCAAATGCAATGGAACACCATGTTTTCCCAAGAGTTCACTTAAAAAAACCCCGGAGATTTCAGAATAAATATGCCAAATACTGGATGCTGGATTCTGTCATCTCTAAAAGGTTCAGTTTGTAAAATGTTTTTTTAGTGACGGGGACATAAACCAAATATAACCTCAAATATAGAGGGTGACGGTAAAACGCCATAAAACCATAAACTGGATAAATATAGCGGATGGAGCCTGTGTGACATCACCTTCTGCTTTGTGGACTACTGTTTTAAACCCCTGTGAAGGCGATCACCATCAGGCTTTTGGAAATCCAGTACGTATATCTGGATGAAAGGATGGAGCTGTGAGGAAGGACAAGCTGGTAGAAAACACCGACCACATCACCCAACACTGACAAGTTAAATACCACCAAATATTTTCATCCAATCAAAGCCCAGACATCGCAGCAGACCACATCCTTAACTATGCAACTACGAAGGGGTTACATGAAGGAGAAGGGGTTAGATGAGGTATTTATCTATGAACAGCAGAAGAATCTGCATTCCAGAAGGCATTCAGCTACAAAAAAAAAAAAACACCAACAGACGATCACCACAGACTGCATCACACTCTGGAAAAAAACTATGAAGCTCAATGTTTACACACATCTGTATCATCTGTGTTATGGCCCCGTCGAGTTTTAGCCTTCAAATAACAACACAGAACAAAATAACAGTGTTTTATGATGTTCATATGGTCCAAGAGCCCATAGTTTACATTATAGCTCTGTTAGCTTAGCTGTATTTTAACAAATCACCTCTCTTTTCTGTAGGGTTTGTTAGAATAGAATAGAATAGAATAGAATAGAATAGAATAGAATAGAATAGAATAGAATAGAATAGAATAGAATAGAATGTCATTCTGTGTGCAATGAAATTACAAGTGCTACTCCAGTCAGTGCAACAATATGAATAAAAAAGAAAAAAAATGGGCAGAAAATAAGAACAGAGCAACATAAAATTGCAAAAACTAAAATAAGAAAATTTGACAAAAAGTAAAATAAGAATACCTAAAAGTAGAACGTAATAAAAAATAGACATAAATTATGAATAGACACAACATTAACAGTATGTATATCTGTAAACGAGTCAATAAAAATAATGCATTTATGTTTGATACATATTGAAAAAATATTGCAGTTATTCAATTCAATACAAACTACTTTATTTATTCCCATAGGACAGTTTAGTTCATAGGCTACCAGTCACTGAATTCAACAAAAACATCTAATATACACAGATACAGACAAAACAAAATCACAAAGACAGCCTTTCAGTGCAATAGAAATGCAGGAACCAGAGCAGCATAGGTCCAAGTTCTTAGACCAGCAAGGACCAGAATAAAGAAATACATAGATAGATAAGCAAACAGATACATATTGTGGTCACAGTTTTGACCATCAAGAGATTTGCAAGAACAGAGGATGAGGTGTCAATAATTGCACTAAATATATGGTCTGAAGTGTCACAGTTTAGTCTGTGCTGTGGATCAATAAACGGCCTTCAAAAAGAATCATAATCAAACTCATCAGTGGAGAAAAAACTCAAAACATCACCTTCTTTGACTCTGAAACTTTGACTCTGACTTCTGAAATTAGTTTCTTACCATCATCCCTTTATGCTGCTGTGGTCTTGGTGTTAGTTTTTATTTCACTGAATAAGTTCATCTCTACAATGGGGTCTTTTGAAATCTTTGGAACAACATCTTAATTCTTTTCTTGAGACACTCTAATGATAAATATTGGTTATTTTTGTATATTTTCTCCTCTAATCCTGATTATAATTTAAGCTGGTGGGTTGTAAACTCAACTGTCACAAGGGTGGAAATGAGCACTTTGCAC
Source organism: Ostorhinchus cyanosoma (assembly GCA_029814465.1). Taxonomy (NCBI): domain Eukaryota; kingdom Metazoa; phylum Chordata; class Actinopteri; order Kurtiformes; family Apogonidae; genus Ostorhinchus; species Ostorhinchus cyanosoma. The sequence continues at coordinate 16,337,186 of JAPTYQ010000015.1, read as the reverse complement.
CAGGCTGTAAACATGTTTATTTCTGCTTTCAACTTGGTCATTTTAACACTGGGGCCTGTGGTGATTAACTCGCTTTTGTAACTGACTCAAGCCATTTGAGGATGTGAGTTTTGACACTTCCACATTGGCTTCATTCTTCAGCCCACTGTTGCTTAAACAAAACAGAAAAAAGAAAGAGTAACAGGAACAATGTTGAAACACAGCATAACAAGATGAACTCTGTACCACTCTGCACTAAGGTCATGAAAACACAATCCTTATTTTAATGCAATTAAACACAAATGAAAACATAACTTTAGTAAAATAGAACCCATAAAAAATAAGATTTTTAATGTATTAGTTTGAGGGCTGACAGGTGAAGAGCTCCGTCCCTGCGGTGTAGGTCTAGAGGTCCCAGGTTTCAACTCAGGTCAGATGAATGACTTTCTATTTTCACCGTGGCCTGTGTGGCTCTGCTCTGTTTGAGGGCCTTTTCTGACCTGGTTAGCAGGTTCTGCAGCAGCAGTAGCAGTGGTAGTAATAGTTTGACTTTTCACCCTTGGACTAAACATCCTGGATGCTGCCCGTTGACCAAGGTCTGGACCATGGTTCTCATAGTTTTAGCCCAGTAAATGGAATATTGTGGTAATACAAAAGGATTATTTTAAATTTTGTGCATTTATCTTGCTGTATTTTGACTTACTGATGAGCTTTGTCTGGTGTGATTTCTGTTTTCTGTTGACAGAAGTAAAGCCAAAGGAACATGTCAGGCTAACATGCATGTGTCCTTGCATGGAAGTGTGGTTGGCTTTAAGTGCGGTTCTTTGCATTATCTATTTTTGTCGTATTTTGCGTTGAAGTGGACATAGGCACACCTGTGGTTTTCTTCTTGTATTCATTTCATCTCTCAAAGTAGGACATCTTCACTTCAGTCTAAATTCAACTAAGTTCATTTGCAAGATTTTTATTCTTACTGTAAAGTAAATATATGACTCTCTTATTGACGATCTTTTTCTTCTTCTCAGATTATTTTTGCTGTTCAAGTATCCACTTTTATTATTATTCTAATAAATACCTTCAGCTGAATGAACATGCTGTTTGACATGTCTCCAGTATTTTAGGCCTATTACAGAATGGAACAGTAGGAGTACATCTGTTGGCTGCCCTGTAAACTGGATCAGGTTACATTTAGTACATTTCAATCTGAATGTGGATGCAGATGTCAGAGGCTGCCAGACTATTTTAATACACACTTCCTGGCACTATATCAGAAAAACTACCACTAACACTACTATTACAGATACAGGCACTATGTTCACCCCTAGTGGGAAATTTATCCATCAGTTGAGGCACAGAAAAGAAATAAAAACACAAATATAATCCTATCTATGGGTGCCATTATTGTTTTATTTAGTGATTGCACTCCATTCTGTTTACAATGGAGATACATTTTCAAAAGAAACCATCTTGCCACTTGAATGTTATTTCTCACCTCACTTGTGATTCCATTAGATTCAATTTGACATGTTTTGTAGGAAAGATATCCACAGCTCTTGTTAATGTGATGATTGATGCAGTTGTCTTTCCAGCTGCATTCTTCTGCAGCTCCTGTGGAAGAGGCTGTTTACCGCTGCACACACTGACATAAACTTCAAACACCGGCTCCCACGCTCTGAGCCGAGGCCGTACAGTGAATACTGCTCGGGGGAAACATTCCTTTAAGTTACTATGGAGGATTATTAATGTGGGAAGACACTATTCAATTGTTCCTGCTAACATAACTTGTGCTTGTTTTAACCTGATTCTGAACAGAAACCACCGCAGGTTAGTAAATACCTGGGAAATGTCACATCACACTGGCATTATTCCTGCATACATTAAGCTTCTTAAAGGATTACTTCACTGACATGACACGTGTATCAACATAAGTATGTTCTCTGGTGGTCTAGGGGTTAAAGCATCTCTGGTTTGCATTTGGTTTTGCACTATTGTAATCTTCATTTTCCCTTCTCTTGACTAACTAATATAAAAAAAGGTATAAAACACATCCACATACAAACTAAAAGACCTCAAACAAACAAATACTGGCATTCACACAATTGTGCTTTATTGCTGTACAGGTACAGTACTTATAAAACATTGGGAACATAATAATTATGAAATATCACAATCTTTTTTCTTTCCACGAACACATATGTACGCAGGTTAAAATATACTGTATGTCATGTACAAAAGAAAGTTTACAATAAAAAAAAACAAAAAAAAAAAACATCAACACTATGAAAGGCAGTGAGATAACCTTGTTTAGGTGCTAAAATATGTGTCTCTCCAGACAATCATACATGGACCTCAGACAGTAAAATGGCCGTTCTGCACGGGCTGTAGCACCAGAGAGCTGATCTCAGTGCAGAGGATTTACAGATTCCTGACTAACAACAAGGACTGGCAACAATCTGGCTACCAGAGTGTGGTGATTTGGTGTGTTTGTGATTGACGGAGCTAAGTCATCAGGGTTTGAGTTTGAGGGAGGAGACAAGTGGATGGAGGAAGAGACACTGGACAGTGCAGTGATTCACAGTGCAGTGGGAAGCAGGTCTTCACATTAGAGAGCATTTTTAAAATCTTTTCAGCATGAGCATGTCCCAAACGGTCAGGCCCAACATGATGTCATGCAAGGTAGAAAGTGGACCATTTGGCTAAAAGGACAGTAAAAAAATAGATTCAGTAAGCAGGTCATAATGGATCGATGTGCTTGATATCTTTGTTGTTATTAGAGAAATTGCTTCATCACAAGCCCCATTTACACTTATTATATCAATTGTACTGTATAAGATAAAATCTGACTGTGACTCAGTATACATCATGCGCATATGCATAATTTAGTTTACATGTTACCAATATATGCATCATTGTCAAATCAGAAAATTCTGACTGAAAAGAACCTTTTGACTGTGATCTTTAAATAAAAGAATCATGTTGGAATAATAACTGCCAGCTGGCAAGTAACCAAAATATACCACAAATGGATGTCTTATTAAAACTCTACAATTTCTGTATCATAAAGTCTCATTTACAAAGGAAACAGAGATTGTAGAAGCTACTTTCAGGGACAGCTTCATGTATGGAGACACTTCTCACATTTGTCTTAAATGCTACCTGGATTCATTGAGAATTTAGTTTTGTTATGGGCAGGAGTTTGATGTTCCTAAGATGATGTGACTAAGTGTAAATGGGATCACGGATGGGCTTAAGTTTATGTGCAGATGAACAGACTGCACCATGACAGTCTTTAACATAAGTCTCCGCTGCAGTACTACCACTGCAGTGCCGCACACAGTGGGATTCATGTGATTCATGAAGCAAATCTGTAACTGTTTGAAAATACGTATTAGTTTGCTTAAAAAAGAGGACTGCATACATAACTTGTCAAGACAATTATCACATTAAGCAGTCAGGTACACTCTTTAGCTACAGGCGCATGTTTCAATAATAAGATACAGGCTTTTCACTGATGAGCACAGGCAGTTAAATAAAATTTGCATTTCTACATTCAGCCAGTCATTTCAGAAAATGAAGCTCAGCTGCTTTGCCGTTTCTGATGTGAATGCCAGAGGTCTCTTATCTAATTCCTCTTCAACGTTTGTGCACCTTCACACACTAACAGCCACTGAGATTGATCCTTTGATGGTGCTGCTAATTTGTAAGGCTGAATCAATCAGACACATTGTGGGTGATCAGTGGGAATGAGAAATCAATTCGAGCTATTGATACTATGTGGCTCTGACAATTCAGACCAATCATCAAAGATCAAACAGTTTGTTGAGACACCCAGCCCATTACAGAAGTCAACACAACACTACAAAAACATTGTGCAATAAAACATCCATATATACGATGAGAAGATCTGCCTTGCATCATAGGAACAGAACAACAGGGTCAAGAGTGAAATAACAAATAATATTAAATAGAGTATAAAGAATTTCATAGCCATAGACAATCATCCTGAAAAAAAGATATTCACATTTTAAAATAAACCTCTTCTCTTTACTTCTGTCATTGCATCTAACCCAACACATTCTTAAATCTCAGTTTCACCATCATAGACAGTAGTATCTCATCTGTGGGATCTTTCAATTCAATTTCTGTGCTTTTCTGTTATAGTAAAGGTAGAACTTACAACACTGATCACTATTTACAGAGTGGTAACCATGGAAACGCCCGTCGAGCCAGTCTGATCCACTCAGGGAAGAGGGGGAAGGGTTGAAGACCGCATGGGTCTGTTTGTTGGGGTTAAGTTGGGAAAGAAGATGAATGGACAGAAGGGCAGACGTTGAAGATAATGGGCAGATGTGTGGACACACCCACTGTGGTGGAATCTGTACAATAATTGAGTTCATCTGTGCGTGAGTTCCTGAGCTCTGCACAGTCTCTGTAGCAACACATGAAACTGTCCACGTGTTGATGAGACACAATGAGAGTTTAGTCATTATTTCAAGTGTAGACTCTTTTTTCCCTCTTTTCATAATTTTTTTTTTGTCTTTTCAGCAACAGTCCACTAAATCACTGAACTGCAGCAACAGCTCTGATTTGGTCATTTGTGTCATTGTGTAATCTGTACACACTGTACATGAGTATATGGGGCTGCTGCGTACATCAGCATGTTTCTACAACTATACTGTTAGTTTAGACATATTTTTCACGAGTTGTGTCACTTTGGCACAAAGTTTCATGTTTACAACATGAACTAAATACCTGTTAGCTGAAGATTTTGTAGATTTTCCTCTGTAATATAGGGGCACTCCACCAAATTTACTGGTAATCATGTTAATTGTTTACTGTTTAATGATAGGTTCTACTGACTCATCACTATCAGAATACAGTATCTTTGTATTTAGTGGCTGTAGAGAAACTCCTGTCTGAGATAGAATATAATATGTATTTGCTTGATATTCAGGCAACAAATTATGTATAGCAGTTTACATTACAGCTTTGTAATAAAATATTAATAGTGGGTTAGTTGTTCAATATATAGATAAATTGAAAAACTGCCTGGTATTAATAATGGGTACAGTATATCTGGCTAATACTATACTGACATTTATGTAACAGTGTAAGAAGCAGCTAAAAACAAAGGGTAAATAATTGTGATATGTATTTAAATATAACAATAAAGCTGAAGTATTATACTCGTATTTTGGTAATAAAATGAGGACCTGTGAACAATTAAATGGTAATATCCACCTCCTCCAGCTCCTCTGAAGGGACTCAGAGCATCCCCAGGCCGACAGAGTGGTAGAATCCCTCCAGTGAGTCCTGGGTCTGTCCTGAGGTCTCAGGGTGTTTACGTCAATATTTCAATTAAAAATCACAATATGGTGGCATTAAAGGGTTGAAAACAGAGGGTATTGTTTTCACAGTATTGTCACTTGCAAAAGCTTCAAAACCACATGTACTGTGCTGTCTCAATGGGTAATCACCTTAATATAAAATGTTGAAATTCACTCTCCCGTATGCCCCATTTCCTTTTGTTTCAATATAATACTGTAAATATGATGTGTTTAATGCTTTAACTTGGGGATGTTTCTGTGTAATAACATGAATCAGGGCTGCTACAATACGGTACAGTATTACTTACCATTTGTTTTTTATTGCTCATTACTCTTTTGCATAAATTTCACTCTAGATATATTCATTATTGACACCAGGTTTTTATCTGGCTATTATTTAGGCAATTGCATTATATTATTTCCTTTCTGCATCTTTATAATACAACTATTACCCTATGATCATGATGTTCTTAACAAGCTGTGATGTAAACTGCTACCAATCTCTTGTTAGTTGAATTACTAACTTGGAACATGCAGTTTGTATGATGCAGAATTTTACAAGGCAAAGCTTTAAACATACTGGAGACAGGAGAGCATCTCAGCCTCTGCAACCATAATGACTATTCCTTTTAAATGTGTCTTCAGGCTGTATGGATGTGCAACACTAAATCGCTGGAGTACCCCTTTCAACCAGAGCTGGATCTCCTTTTCAGAGTAAAGGTAAGTGCAGAAGTTTGCATTTGGCCAGAGGTGTTTGTTCCTCAAAGGCTGGTGGTAACAATGGGGAAGAGAAGTGCACCTTGGGATATTACTGAGGTTACCTTGACCCTGGATACTTGTTGCCAGGGTTGCGGTAGCACTTAGTGCCCAGGCGTGAGGGGCTAAGTGCTGTGTCCCTGAAAAGGTGAAAAGGTCCCATGTCTAAGCCAGTCCACTGGCGCTAAAAACTGGAGCTGTCCATAGGCGCTGTTCAGCTTGTAAACTTCAGAGAGGTCTTAGACTCGTATGGTGCACACATAAGCACTCATGGGAACGTCACAGGACAGCACGTCAAGTAGAATCAGCACCATGTTTTAGTGTAGAGTTCCTCTGTGCAGCACATGAGAAGCTATGATACAAACACTAAGGATGGACGTTCTATCATTTGACTGTCATGAAAACGTAGTTATTCTGCTCTTAAAGCCTCCAAAAAAACCAGTCTCTCCCAAATGGACGTCACAGTAGAACTAACAACAGGTAATAGTATCTACATTTCCGGTTGAACTGTTTTATTTAATCAGTAAGTAAAGTATCTACTATTCTCTACTGGGTCAGCTTTTCACTCATATTCGTAGCCTTATCCATGCCGGAAGGTGCTGAGCTCTCATTTTACAGGTTGTGTTGGGTGGGAGCTTCCTCCATCATTGAGCAGTCGAGGTCAAAGGTAGAAAGGGAGGACCCTCAGCCCAGGGACTCGTGAACATGCTTCAGGACTTAGGCTTCTGGCCTGGTCCTTGGACATCAACGTTACTTGGTCCGCAGTAAAAAAAAATATGGTTGAGGAGAAAAAGAAGAGGAAAATTCAATGCCATTACAGGTGGACCACACATCCATCTAATGGGAACCTCTGTCATGGAGAGGCCTTCCTGTTAGTCCAGAGCAGCGTGGGGGGCAGGGGTGGGGACTGAGGTGGACGGTGCTTCCAGTTACCCCGCCCCTCACACTGCGCCCGTCGCCATCGCAGAAGCTCCCCAAGGGCAGCACACTCGTCCCCACTAGACAAACGGAGCTGCTGGAACATCTGGAGCAGAGACGAAGGATGAGACAAAAGAGAAGATGAGATGAGAAGAAAAAGGCTAAAGCATGTTTAAATTCCATTCACTGGAGAAGCCATTTCATCTGGATAGGTCAATAATTAGATGAGTGGAAGCAAATGGAGGGAATAAGGAGAGGTCACAGTGAATGACACGCAATGGGTTCATGACAAAGTAAAAACTTTTACAGTGTCGCTATTAACACATTTCTTATCTATCTATCTATCTATCTATCTATCTATCTATCTATCTATCTATCTATCTATCTATCTATCTATCTATCT
>JAPTYQ010000015.1:16316347-16329703 GCA_029814465.1 Ostorhinchus cyanosoma | reverse complement strand
ATCTATCTATCTATCTATCTATCTATCTATCTATCTATCTATCTATCTATCTATCTATCGAGAGAGAGAGAGAGAGAGAGAGAGAGAGAGAGAATGTAAATGCAATTTGATTTGTCATTAAAAGATGCAAAGATGTGACCTTCAGAAATCTGTGAAGGTGAGTTCATATGAGGGGAAATATTTTACCTTGGGTGAATAATGTGTGTGTAAAGCATTAATAAATCTATCTTCAGATATCTCCTCAATGAATATTCAGATGTGATGTTAATGGTGAGTTCTGAGATCAATAAGAGGTTGAGGTCAACATGACACCCCCCCCCCACACACACACACACACCCACACACCACACATAGCGTATCTGTTGCTAGCTAACTCATGGTTCATGTGGAGTTAATACAGATATATAGACAGTTATTTCCACGTGGACATTTAGTCCTTCTGGAGCTTCATCTCTACTGTGTAGTGGGTCACAAGCCTGAGCTTCTGGCACAGTTTTCTTCTGACATTACCTACTAAAGAATCACAGAGATCTGAATAGAGGAATACAGAAACCTGGGGCTGATGCAGAGCCATCATAAGACACAGTTCTCACAGCTGTGGGGGGAATCCCTTCTTTGACTGACAGATTTAACACCAACTCATTTCCATATTCTGCCCCTGGATCTTCAATACATCACCTCCAAGATCACGTGAATTACAGTGCAGAGTGCCCCCAATCTACACACATGCACGCACGCACAGACACACACACACACACACACACACACCACATCATCAGTCTTCTGCTAGTCAATACACAGGCCAATCAATCAGACAGGAACTCTAATCTCCAACGGTCAGGGTTTCCAGTAAGAGAACCAAACCCTGATGATCCACACCAGGTTAGGAACTGGAGGTAATGGACTATTTATGGGGCCGTTAAACTGCAAAAAAGATATTGCTTCATGTTCAGAAATGAATTCTTATACACATGTAACACTAGTCTACTGTGATATTTTTATTCCTGTCAAAAAGTTAGAGAAACCATTTGTTTCTCAGGAATTCTGTGTAACAAATATTAAGGGGCCTGTTAATACACAATTGTTGTGAATATTTACAGCAGATAGAAAGTGGTATGGTGAAATAGTATGTCACTAGAAAACAATGTCATTCAACAGCAAAAAAAAAAAAAAAAAACATGATTATTTTTCTTTGCCAGTGTTTAGTGAACTTGGTTAAACATACACAAACTTCATGAGATTAAAATTGCACAGTTTACTTTGACATATAGCTAAGATCACACTCTGTAGACATACACACAGATTGAGCCTGCTCAAGCACAAAACTCGACAACCTAATCCATAATTTACACCTCCCTGCCAGGCTATTCTCTGCTCTGGCGCCAGCCAGGAACACCAGCTACTAGAACAGCAGACAAGTAGGAACACCATGTCCTCCTGCAACGCATGACTGTACATGGACACACAAACACACACCTCAAAGTAAAGGTGAGGAGAGTCTTTTACCTCTGAGAAAAGTGTAGTTTTTGCCATGAAAGTATACATTTTAATTTTATTTCTTTAAAATTACATTACATTACAGTAAAGAGACAGAAAATGTGCTTCCCCCACTGATGGACTGAAGGTTTAATTGAAAGCAAGCACAAACCCTTTCTGCACAACTGTTGATACTTGTACTTTTACTACTGTATAAAATAATGTGTTTTTAAATGATAACACATGTATGAGTGACCTCACGGTGGGTTGTGTTATTAGGATTCCTTGCTATATTATAACCATGATATATACGGATCTAATTTCATGGAGAGGCCTGAATAAAATATTGATAGAAAACTGTGATTCCCTTCCACACATTAATAACCAACAGCCACCTTTAAAATTCCACTACACCTTTGTGGGCAGAAGCTATGCATGATTCTGTTATAAATTACAATGATAGAGGTCATTCCAAACAATATCCCAAAGACTCAAACAGAATGCAACGTGAAATAGAAATAATACACCTGTGACTGTAATATCTGAGTTTATTACAGATCCATAATTTTCACATACTAAAAAATCAATACCTCTCCAGAACCTCTTTAAAGCTCCTAACAGAGGTCTTCATGCATTTCAAGAGCCATTATATAACCATATAGTCTCGGTCAAAACGTAAATGTTTTACTTCCATTTGTGTGACCTTCTATGTAATATAGCATTACACAAAAGAAATGGTTTAAGATGCACATTCTTTGCTGAATGTATTTCTGTGCTACATAGATATTATAACCATTTAACACCCTGTGATGGAGGAGAAGGGAGGAGACACTGAAGACAGGATTGTAGAGGTAATTGATGACCCATATGTGGACTGGATTTTTCTGTAAAGGCAAGAGGGTGGGGTTTCATGCAGAGACACTGAGGCTCCAGTTTATTTGTCCCCCTAATCCTAGTTATAGGTTTTATTTTGAGTTATAAAAATGTGGTGGTATGTTCTCTGCCTGCTTACCTGTCTAGGTTTTCATTAATGGAATCGACAAAGTCTGAATGCTTCAGACGGATCAAACTATTTAGCAGGTAAAGCATTCAGTCTCTCTATTCTTTATATGATTAGTGCAGAATGCTGTTGATTAGTAACTACAGAAACCAAAACAAACCAGTCCATTCATTCCTAACTGAGTTATCCATCCCCCTCTTCTTTTTCTAGCCTTTCCTTTTCATTTATCCCATTAGATCTGCTAATCCTACACACCGTCTGGAATGCAGCTAATTGAAAGACATTCTGGGTCACAGAGTCGTTCCCATCTCTTGAATGAACTCATGATAATGAACCTGCTCCAGACAACACACACAAGATCTGTGAGGTACAAAAAAAAAAAAAAAACCAAGACAAAAGCATCTGTCTAACAATGTTTCAATAGTAAGGAGTGAAAATACAGAGCTCACAATTTGATCAACTAGCTGTTGTGTGGACAAGATCAGATAAGAGGCATGAATAGTCGGAATGCCTACTGAAGTCAGACTGGTGCTTATCACAGATGAAAACAAAGACTCAGGAAAAAAGAATTTGAGAAAGAGTTTAAAAAAAAGGGCTGTGATGAAACCAGCAACTTAAAATTTTTGCAAATGAATAACAGCATTAAAAACTGCAGCTCCCTGTCACAGAAAAGGCCTACTTTAACCTCCACTGTCTGCTGAGAAAAACAAGTTTTTCAGGATTCAATTGAAGTCAGGAATGCACTAAAGATGATGATATAAGACAGACTGACTAACTCTTGTTTATGAAGCTTATTTTCCACCTTCACTTTGACAAAATTTCAACTCAGATAAAAAAAAAGAGAACAGTGTCCTTCATCAGACAAATGTGTTGACTGTGAAGCTGCTCTATAAAGGATAAAGAAGTAAATCTAAATATATTTGTTTAAAGTTTGTTACTGGATAGGTGAGAATACACAATCCTTTTTCTTTTTTTGCCTTTTTCCTGTCAACTTCTCTGACTCTTCAGAGCTAATGAGTCAAGGATCAAGGAAATCGTCTATTAAAGAGCAAAAAAAAACCTGATTGTAGAATGTAGGATTATTGAGTAGAATATCCTCAGTTTTCAAATAGATGAAGTGCATGGTGGGAGTTTTGCTAAACTTAAGAGCTGCAGTTTTTTTTTTTTTTTTAATGAAGGAGAACAAAGCTGGGAAAAGAAGAAGCATCACTGATTTAAAGGTAAGGGCTTTTCCCAAAACAAGAAAGGGTAGAAAGCAAGCACGACAGGGGAGCAGGTAAAGCTGAGGTGATGTTCTGCAAAAAGCAGTGTTTTTCAATACTTGATTTCTATCATTTTGAGAGAGAATAATTTGGATCTAAAACACTGTGGTTGTTTGGTCAGCTGTGAATGCTATTAACCATCAGAGTCCAGTGTGATGCTAATGAATTCAAAGGGGCCAAAGCTCCATTAGGAAGAAAACTCAAATTTTGATCTAAAAGCCTCCATTTATGTCTACAGGCAGGTCTGTCACCTGATAGACACACTGAGGACAGTCTATTACTTTAAACTTAAAAAAATAGGGTTCATTATCCAGCACTGGGGCTACGAAAATCACTGCTATTATGGGCGGGGAGCAGCGAGGCATGACATTCACTCACCACATCCCTACATGTGGACGGGGCTTCCAGTGAACCCCCCTGCCCCCCTCGCTGTTTTAGAGGGCAGCACCCGCACCGAACGGAGAGAAGTTGAGATGACCTCTCTGGAAGATAAAGGAGGGAGTGAAAGTAATAGCCAAGATCATTACAGAGAGAAGAAGAGAGTGTCACTGTGTACAAAGAGCAACAAACTGAGGCAACCTGAGAGTGGACTGGCAGGTCCAGCTCTTAAAACTCATCCCAGATGTGGAATTAGTCAGACCCCATAGAAGTCGAGTGGCTACACAGCCAGCCTTCACATCCCTGGTGGATTCACTTGTGTTGCTGCTGCTACTCAGTTGATGACATTATATATGTAGAGGAATGCTCTAGTGAGTGCATCCTGCATCCATGCAGTTCATCCAAGCTGGTCAACGCGTTAGCCTGGTGCTAGCAGAATCTCCAACTAACGTATGCTTCATGTTAATGTGGTATTTTAATCTGGAAGTGAAAAGAAAACTCCCCCCTGCAGAGTGTGTCTAATACTTTATGTGGGTCAACCGTTCCATCTTGGTTTTTTTGTCCTCATATTTCCATCCAGAGGCCAGTATGTTAGTTAGGGTCTTCCATCTTTATGGGTTGGTTCTGCTGCCTGTCGCTCCTGGATCAACTGACCACTAGCACAGGCTAACTCTACTTGGACAAACTGCCTGAAATGCTGTAGAAGACACGCTCAGAGTCATTCTGCTGCAGATGGGCTGATTGTGTTAAAATTTTTAATCAGATTAATCATGATGAATCCGTGTTAACGTGTTAATTTTGACAGCCCTAATTTGTATATATTGCCAAATAACACCAATAAAAGGGGTGGAGTAACTGCAGATATAAGATAGCCTTTATCGTAATTGTACAATCAGCTGCAAAACTAATTTGGAAGAGTAACTGCTCAAAATTGCAGTATTATAAAAAAAAAAACTATCAAAATCTGTATCAAATTGAATGAATATATAAATGTATAAAAAGAAAAAAAATGCAACTATTATACAGAAGCAGAGTTGTGTCAAGTATCCAGTAATAAGATGATTGTAAGGGGATAATTGAGTCAATACAGTTGAATTATTGCTTTATGTATTAATTTATTAAGTTTTGCAACAGTATCACTTACAATTGAGACCCTCAGAGTACTACTGTTGAAATATATTCTGATGAAACTGAACTATTCTGCTTCTGGATTAAATGCTTATATTGGCAACCTTTACTTGATTACTCCTAAAGTGCTCAAATAAAGGCTGTAAATTGGATTAGTCTGTCAAAGAAAAAACAAAACAAAAAAAAACTGGTGTAGGTTACAACTTCTCAAATGTCACAGTTTGATAATTTTTCTGTCACACTGGGGTGCAAACTCAAATTTTACATCGAATAAAAACATTTTAAACAGGAATTTAAAACCGATGCTCTGCAAAGTTTTTTTTTTCTTTTTTAGATATTTCATATACTCATATAAACTGTTAAAATATTTGAATAGCAAACAAAACCATAGGAAGACCAACTGAGAATTAAAATAAGGGTTTGTAGGAGCTACATGGTAAATGTTTCTAGTCACAGGGCAGTCATGAGAGAAGATGATGCTATGGACGAAACCAAAATCCTCAGTTGGAGGGAGTTTTGTTGTCGCCTGGTCTGAAGACAGCGCATGATAATCATCACAAGAGCTTTGTGTCTCTGTGTTGTGCTGGTTCACCCTGTGGAAATCTGCTGTGTCTGTCATGTGAGCTTAAGGAAGCTGTTTTCTTTTACATAAAAAAAACTGTAAGTACCTACAGAGTTAAAAGATTTAGGCTTTCTAATACGAACATGTTTATCTGATTGTGGTGCACAAGTGTGTGTCTCAGCTTTCAAAAGGGATTTTCTTTCAGGATGGTTTCCACTTAGTCATCACAGTTTTATCAGCCAAATGTAATGCAAGTGTGTGTGTGTGTGTGTGTGTGTGTGTGTGTTAGTGAGCATGCATGTAACTTTGGACATATATTCAAGTGAGCGTGTGCATGTGTGCAAAACATTAAATTCAATCCTGTAACCGTACACCTGTCTTTGAGGCCAGAGAAAGCTCACATGTCATGAGTGATACAAAGGAGGCCACTTTCTGATCCACTCAAAATGTCAACAAACCCAAGACGACATAAAGGTCTCGAATGGTTTGCTATATTTGCTAGTGTGTGTGCGTAACACATTTTCGTCTGTCAACAGCTCAATCAAAACAAATCTGTGTTACACTAGGATTTGCAAAAAGTGCATCATTAGTATTATATGTAGAGGACTAGAACATCCAAAGCGTATACATATGTACAAGTCTAAGTGTTAGCATGGATGTGTATTTTTTAGTGTGTTACCTGAGTATGATGGCTGTCCATGTGCCTGTGCAGAGTGGCGGAGCTGGAAGAGTTTGACTTGCTGTGGCTCTCATCCTCTAACGACCCTGAACACATAATATCGAAAGTACAAACATGACTGTTTGTCCTCAGGTACGAACTGAAGGACACCTCGCTCTTCAAACAACCCTCATCATCATGCGGATGGAAAGGATGAAGAAAATATATTCTACTGTGATTCTTCAAAGATCTGAGTATCTACGTGTAGTGGAAAGAAATCTGAAAGTTTCAGGTGTAATCTATATCTGCTATAAACTTTTCTCTTTTACATAATGAATTATCATCATGTCTCATTTTCTCCTCTGATTATGCAATGGGACTAGTGGATAAAAAGAGCAACTTTTTCTCATCAAGTACTTTCTTCTTCTTGCAGCAGAGCAGTTTTACAGCAGAAGCCCCTGAAAACTTCAAATTCCAATTTATATGCTTCATCAGATTTCACAGTTAACAAATTGTGACCAGTGAAGAGAAGATGAGACAAAGATATGTATAATTCGCTGAACCAGTGCATAATATTCTGAGCCATGTATCATATTCTGTATCTGTAATCGTTTTAAAAATCTCTCTGTTAACGTAGAAAACTTGCTGGCGTTACCGTTGGAGATCTGGTTGCCGTTCTCCAAGGGGGCGGGGCTTGGGGCGTGGGGGGAGTGGTTGTTGGCATTTTTGTCTTGCAGCTGCGGAGATGGTGAGGTGGGGGCGGAGCCACATTCTTCCCGTCCTGGTAGATTGATATTAGAGTTGAATCCTACAAAGAATAAATCCAGAGGAAAATACACTAGTGAAAATCATATCACAACATTTGTCAGTGGATATTAGGTACTGTAAAAATCAAGACATTTAGAAAACCACCAACAGGATTTCTACAAGTCATTAAACTTTTTAAAAATTATTTCTACACCTAAAAATATCTAGTTTTGGCTTTTTTACATTAAATAATTGTTATGATCAGAAATGCCATAATGCAACAGTTTTTTCAGATAATTCTTTTTTTTAAAGTCGTGTAATGGATGATTTAAAAGTAGTGTAATGGAAAATATATTTTACATATTTTTTACATCTATAAATATTTTGGAATGTCTTTTGCAGTGCACAGTGTTTTTTTTTTTTTTTTAATAAACCTATGAAACTCTCATCACCCACAGAGAGCTAAAATGCATAAGTGGATTTCAAGAGTTTGAACATTTTATAATAAAAAGTAGTTGCATTAACTTGAATCTCATATTTAATGTGTTTATTATTCCTTTTGATTGTGTATTAATCACACTGCTAAAAAATTTTATAAAATAAAAACAAAATGAAAACAAATGAAGCCATAAGATGCCATGAGTGCAAACTGTTCAGCCTGGTCAGAATTCATTGCATTATGCGTTGCTATCATGCATCATGATATGGTATGCGGGTTAGCATTGTGTCCCTTCTCATTAAAAAATGAAAAAAAATAAAATAAAAAAAAATTTCTAAAGTGATTTAGTCAGTTAAAATGATTCCATTTAATACTTAATACTTAATTTTAGTAAGGGCATGCTCAATATGCTAAAATGACAAAATTAGGTTTTATATAGCTGCCTTAATGGTCTTTAAAAGGTCCTAAAAATATAAATATGGACTGAAAGATGTTGTACAAGTCTCTTTTGTACAGTAATGTAGTATGTTTATAATGTAGTTCAATATACTAATGTTAATTATATGTATAATTTCTCCACAGTTCTATACATCTATCCTAGCTTTGCTCTCCTTTCATTCAGCCTGTCTGACAGGAAAGTATATCCACATGATCTGCCTCTGTCACTGCCGCCACTCACCGCTCATCCAGTCTTTTAGCATCACTAAGTGAATGTGGGTATGTTTCTAAGTACATGGCTGTGTGAGTGGGGATTCGTCAGCTGCTGTCCCAAACTGAGAACGGTTGCTTCCCAGTCCCCCACATGGTCAAAAGATGCCTAAATATAAAATTACCCCACACAACTGTAGGTCCCATGGGGCAGTTGCCGGATATAACTGAGTAATGTACTCAAATACTGTACTTAAAGATACATTTATACCTGTATTAAGACACAAATATGGTACTTTATATTCTACAACCTATATCTGACAGCTTTAGTTCCTTGTCATGTTAGTTTTACATTCCCTCCCTGTACAGTCAATTATACGTGTCTGTAAATGTGTTTCAGTGTCAGTGATGAATTGAAAGATTGTGGTTTTCTACGACTTCTACAGCTACAAAAACTAATAATAAAAAATAAGAACACTTGGATTCACTAAAAAAGGCTTTGATGCATTCTGAAAACTGGCTCATTTTCCCACCATGTGAAAAATGGACGTTTAGACATATGGTTGTCAAAGAACAGCTATGTCAGAAACATATGATGATCTTGAAGAATATGATACATTACTGTAGATTAAACAATAAACATTAGATAAATTAGTTAAAATTAGCTCAATGTTAACCATCGATAGCAGTGACACTTTAATGAAACAGTAAAATTCAGCCAAAAACATCCTATTTAATAAATACTGAAAGAGATCATTGCACTGCACAATGACTAAGACTTTGCATACTTATGCATGTTTAGCTCATCGAACCTACATACTTTTAGGTAAGAAATCCATCAATCAATCAAATTTTATCCATATAGTGCCAAATCATGACAAACGTTATCTCATGACACTTTACATATAGAGCTGGTTGAAACCAGACTCTCAAGCCAATTTACAGAATCCACCAGGAGCATATACTTAGTGACAGTGGCGGGGAAAAACTTCCTTTTAACAGGTAGAAACCTCAAGCAGACCCCAACTCCTGGAGGATGGTTGTCTGCTTTGACCAGTTGGGGTTAAAGAGAGTGGGTAAAAGAAGAGAAAAGGTGAGAGAGAGAAAGAAACAGAAAATTCTATCACTTTTTCCACCTGTGCTATGGAGTAAGTGTGTGTTTGTGGAGGAGAAAACGGCAGGTGTACAAGGATTTCATGTGAGACTTAGCATCTGGATCTGTACTAAGAAGACTTTAATGAGCAAAGATGGAATTTCGTCCAATTTGCAGAATTTTTGTAAGATATCGTTGAGGCTGAGTGTCTTATGACAGTGATTTCTTTAAGCTTGCCAAGACCACCTGCCACTCTTCCCCTGGCATTCCTGTGTTTTTTTTCACTCCCTGAGGATGAGGACGGAAAGGAGGAGGAGGAGGGAGAGTCAGCTGCTCTTTACAGAGATGTCTGGGATAGCAACTGTAACCCCTGGCCACTCCCACAGCATCAGGTATCACACACAGTCATTTAACAGCTGAGGGGGAACGGAAGTAGGCCATCCTGTTAAGCCCATCGGCATCTCTCTGTGCTCTGATCTAAGTGGACCGCTTTGCTTTGCCCACTCAGAATAACAGCAAGGTTGTGAACCCCAGTGCTAGGTTCCCCTGTCACAGTGTTTCCATGACGCCAATGCTTTTCTTATGCAGCTCCAAGCACTGATGATCAACTGTCACGTGAGGCATATACGTCAGCATACACACTTGTCCTCATTCCATCTCTTATAAGGACTTCAGTTCCTGCCCTTTGAACTTGTTACCATTATTACAGAGAAACAGCTACGTCTGATACAAAGATCCATACCACCAAAAGTTTTCAGAAACATTACAGACTATTGAAACCAATATGTAATACTTTCACTTGAGGGTAATTTTATAACTAGTCACTGACATAACTGTCCTGGATATCCTGGTTTGTGTGTACCGGCCAGTCACACTGTCATCCGTAGAACATGAGCAAGGTGCTGAATATTTGATACCAATCCTCATCATTCTACTGCTCATGTAATATTAACCAAGCCACAACTAATACACTTTATTTAGACAGAGGCGCAGATAAAAACATTGTGAGATAACACAGTATCTGTCTTCTTCTTTCTGTCTGTGCTTTTTTTTAAGCTTTATTCACATTCACAGAAGCACCACAAAGCAATATCTTTGTAGGTTTGAAACCTCTGACCCCATGACCCCCCCCATTTAATTGACTTATACGTGACAAATACATTTGTCCTCCTTTTGCAAAGGTCAACCTTTGCATCAGTGTCACACAGGCCGTATGTGCTCTGCATGTAGCATACTGAACACTAAACAACAACACAGCTAAATTCTATGTGCAGTGTAACGCGATGCTAAGTGGGCTACACCAGCTACCTCATTAGCTAACATATTAGAGGACAGCTGCAGCATCCAAAGGGCACTATGCTGGAGACTGTAATAAATGGACTACTTCAAGTGGGCCAAAGAGAATGGCCAGCTACAACACTTGAATTAATGTTTTCAAATGCAGAGAACAGGGATGTATGACAAAAGCTATTGGTGTTTGCGCATCTGATCCCCCTTCCACTCAAATGCAGCATGTGTGTGAACTAGGAAACAATAGTGCACTTGTTGTTCCAAAATATTAAATAAAAAACAATTATGAACAATCTCTTCTGTTAGTTGGTACCACTGGAGAGCGTAACTGACTGATAGTAACTGGTAGTATCCAGGTTAATCTGGGTCTGTCCAAGGTTCAAAAATAGGAAAACCACCACATTACTATTTTTGAATCTGCATTCAACTTTAGGGGGTTCATCCCTGGACCAGGCACAACCCCAATACACAACTATTCGGTTTCATGAAAAGTGGAAAAGTGTGGCCATATTTCAGTCTTACAGAGACTTGAGTAATCCCATAACCTCCCTGAAGAAGTTAATAACTGACTGATAACTTGACATTTTCTGAGACAATTATCATACAAAAAAAGGTCTTATATAGTTGCAACCCGACTGTTAACCTTCTAACTCAAAGACCACACTCATCAGCAGAAGGTGATATTATGTACCTGCAGCCCTCAAGCCCTATATTCCTCCTGCTATTCACAAAGTAATCATCCAGCAACCAATACATCATCTGCCACAGAACAGGCTGAGACTTTGGTCATGAATTCTTTACAGTGGAAATAGCGAACGGTGGACACATAATGAACAACTGGACTCTCACACAACTGAGCTGGAAAAAAATCATTGGGCGATGACAGTGTTATTTTAGCGTCTGGTAAAATGTGCTAACAGCACACATATCTGTTGTGCTTTTTTGCTAGAGTATCTTTAACTGTGTTTGTGTGTGCGAACATGCAGTGCCAGACCTCCATCTCTCATCTTGCGGCCAGATGTGGACTTTCTCAGTAGGCTGCGTCCAGAGCTGAACAGAGTGTTGAGCTCATCCAGGGGGCTGGTTAGAGGTCTGCCATTGGCTGGGTTAAACAGCAGTGGAGAGGAAGAACATGAGTGGGCTCTCCGAGGCTCAGGACGGGACACTTTTACTGGAGAGTAGGGAGGAGGCTTCCCCAGTGGCTCTCCACTTGTCCTTTGTGAGGAAGAAGTTTTGGGTGAGTCTGAGCTCCCTGTGACAGATGCTGCTCGTGTCAGCGACAGGAAGCTGGCCTCAGGAGGGAAGGGGAAGTGTGAGGGAGGTCTATAGGGGGGAGGTGGTCCACTAGGGGGTGGAGGTGGAGGTGGTGGAGTGAGTGGAGGTGTAGACTTCTTCTCCGGCATGAGGACGGTGAGGCTAGGAGAGGAGTCCGCCCTCTGACGGGAATACTGTGGGGACAGGGGACTGTCAGGGCCAGCAGCATAGTTCAGGTTTGTCTCAAACACTGGTAGTTTCTTCACCTCTAGAGGGGTTAGGGGTGACTCATCTGAAGCTGGAGAGCAGGTTACAGGGGAGGGTGGAAACACCAGGAGAGGTGGACGGTGGGGAAGCAAGTTGGGAAAGGGGGCAGGAATGTCACAGGTGCCATCTTTTCCGTGCTGTGCTTTGGGAGTGCCACAGGTGGAAATGGTCTGGGAGTGTGCATTGTCAATGACAGAGACCCCTGCGGCTGTTGTACGTTTATTTTCCCCACTCTGAGGGGGGGATGTACCTAATCCAACAAGGCCCAAACCTAAAGCCTCCAGTTTGGCTGCCTTGGTAACTACAGTGGCAGGAGGGCCTCCATCTTCAGGAAGAACATACTTCATCTCCTCATAGACAGCTTCTGAGTCAGCCAGCTCTGGGCTGTCAGGGGGTTCTTGGAGGCTCCGAGCCCGGGACTGGGCTCCAAACATTTCAATGTATACATCCTCTTCATCTTGGCCATGGTACAGGCTTAGAGATGCTCCATGTGGGGCATCAAGAGAGGCAGCTTTCTGCATCAAACCACCAAAACCTCCAAATCCCCCAGCACGGGACAGTAAGGCCAGCTTTACATCAGCAGGACGCAGCTGGTGAAGGCTGGGGGCTACAGCGTTGATCTCCTCATATGATCCTGTCAGCTTAGTGTTGGGGCTGCGCTTAGGTTTTGGGGGAGGCACCTTCCTCATGGTTGTATAGTCATCACTGTGAGGGCGGGGTTTTGACAAGGCTGAGGAAAAGATTAAAACAAAAACAATACAATACACAGTTACTTGTTATTGTCAAAATAATAATAAAAAGACATAGTGGGGAAATGATGGCATGAGGTATTGTGGGATCAATGGAGTTGTTGATTACACAGCAACGAAGAAAATGTCTAAAAATCCTACTCATATTACATCAATGATTCACACATTTAACACTTTTGTCATGAAGAAAGTAATATCAAACTTTAATGTCAGTTCAGAGAATATAATGTCGGATATGACAGAGACAAATTAAACGGGGGTTGAATAAAATTAGTGATTACTCCAAATTTGGAAATATTTTATGAAACTGAATTGATTTGACAAGTCGACCAAATATAATATAGACCTAATTATTTTCAGATATTTTAATGGCGACTATGTTGCACATTATAGTTTCACATACAG